>JAHHUM010000259.1:0-21158 GCA_036173005.1 Crenichthys baileyi
TAAAACCCCCATCAAAAAGGGAGTATATCAGGCGCCTGCTGCCAGTACTTCTTCGCCTGAGTGTTAACCAATAGTGGTAAAACCTCAAGCCCTCTGTAGTTCTTGTGTACCTGCTAGTCCATAGAATTACTGACTTTGTGCTATCCTCCTTCCAAGGTTGGAGTTCGAGTTTGGATTCCGTTCTGGCTTGGCTACCTGGTCTCTGTGCTCACCTGTCATTCCTCCGTTCCTCCCTGGAGCAACTTCTAACTGGCAGCTTCCTGGCTCCTCGCTCACTCGCTTCTCCTGTGGTCTACACCTGCTCACCCTCCACCGGAGACCGTCTCAAGTGGAAACTCTCAAGATCTCTGGAATTGGACTCACTCTAACCTGGAGAACCGCAGGCTCTCGGACCCTCACTCAGCCTTCCTGGCAGAACACCCAAACATCTCCACTGAGCTGACTCACAGCTCTCTCTTTGAATAATTCAATCCACACCTCTCTAATCCTGCATTTCTCTACAGAGGTTGCGCTGATACCAGTCTGCGTTCCAGCCCTCTAGTCCCTGGCAGTACCGGTTATCTCACCTTAAAAATAAACTGTTTAAACCTTTTTCCTCTCCTGAGTGTGTTCTGCATATGGGTTAAGCATAACTTAACAACTATGACACCTTGCTCCTCAGGCTTTCAGTGGAGCTGCTAAATCAAATATACTAACTGCTGAAACCTGCTTCAGAAGCTAAAGTGAAACTGAAAACTGCAAAAGAACTGCCAACTAATCTGCAAAAGTAACTAGACTGTGGAAATTATCTGAAACATTAGAAGAGGAACAATTTTATTAAAAAATTAAAGAGATACATAAAATGAGTATAAAAGATGAGTGGCTGAAGTGTTAGATGTAGTTGAACAAGTAAACAGAATTTTCAGTAAGTGTACCTGAGAGGCAATAGTAAGAAAATAAGTTTGAGGTAATGTTACAAACTCTGAAATCTCGTTGCTTGTCACTGATAAAATTAAAAAGGAAAAAGGGGCTGTCAGCTGAAAAACTGCTGCAAAGAAAATTAACTTGGTTGATGTTTTGGCTGTACAAGTTAAAAGGTGCGGAGGGAAGACACATTGAATGCAGCGATGTTAAAATGTTGCCCAGCCACAAAATTAAGAGAACTCACATCCAGAACCATCTCTAGTGTTGTCTCTAGACCAACTAGAGCTGCATTGCAAGAAATACTATTTCATTGAAACTCTATGATGACATTTAGCCTACTTAGTAGTCACATAGCACTTTCAGAGATTTTTATACAGTTCCCAAACAACATGTATCAGGACAAATAACCAAACTTCTTCCAGCTTCTGTCTTGAGAATTCGTTTTTATTCAGCATTCACAAACCTCTCTCTCTCTCTCTCATGTACCTGGACTGGAGTCAGAGAATATTACATATTTGGGTATTAAAGTTTCTCCTAGATTGGCAGATTAACAAAAATGAAATCACATCCAACCTTTCAAAAAAAAATGGAAGTTGATCTCGCTAGATGGAAATGTCTTGCCATATCACTCATGGGAAGGGTTGTTTCAGTAAAAACGATGTTCTTGCCAAGAATCAATTACTTATTCACAATTATCCCAAACAAAACGGTCATCTGACTGGCTCAGATCTCTGGACTCCTCCATCACTAAGTTTCTTTGGAAAGTGTGGAGGTTCCTCCAGTTATTTCTCAGTGTTAGTATTAATTTATCTAAATTTTCATTTACACCAGCACATATGATTATGATTTCACTTCATTTGTAATATTACTCTAAAACAGTATGTGTGGTAATATGTGTGCACACATTTGGTAAACGATTGTTATGTATGTGTAGATCATTAACTATATTAATTTTTGTTGTTTTAAAGAATTGTCTGGAGGAGAGGACTTTGTATGATGCAACACCAGGACATGGAGGAATCCATCAGGCTGCTGGAAGCAGAGCACTTGACTTTGTAGAAGCTGCCGAAGATCTCTAAATTCTATTGATTGAAAACATTTTATGTTTGTTCTTTTTTGTAGTTTTTGTGTTGTAGTTGTAATTTGTTGGCTTGAATTATTCTGCTAGCTATTTCTACTGCTTGTCTTAGTGTCCCCTCCCTCCATCTTGTTTCTTGTAGGCTAGCCTTTGTGTACATATTCCAATGTGTGCTCATTGTCAGGAGAGTTTTTTGTCTGTTTCCTTTAGTTATGTTTTTCTTAGTTGACACTTCATTTTGGGCCCTTTTTCTAGATTCTTCAGCTGTTTCACTCTTCATTGACTTTATTTTAGAGAAGAATTAAAAGGAAAAATTTTTTTATACCTTTGTCCTTGTGCCTTACTGAGTGGTCCCTGACAGAAAGATAAACCCTTGCGTCTTAGCTTAAAAAACGCTACAGAAAACCAAAGATAAAGGAGGAATAGATCTGCCAAACTTTCATCATTACTTATTAGCTCATAGGCTACAATACATCTCAAAATGGTTAAAACACAGTCAGTGAGTCATTTTCTACCACCTCTTCCGTAGTGGCTCGCGGGGAAGCTGGTGCCTATCTCCACCAGTCTATGGGCGGGAGGCGGGGTACACCCTGGACAGGTCGCCAGTCCATCGCAGGGCAACACAGACACACACAGGACAAACAGCCACGCACACACTCATTTACACCTAAGGGCAATTTAGAGAAATTACAATTAACCTAACAGTCATGTTTTTGGACCGTGAGAGGAAGCCGGAGTACCTGAGGAGAACCTACGCATGCACGGAGAGAGCATGCAAACTCCATGCAGAAAGACCCTTGGCCAGAATTCAAACCCAGGACTTTCTTGCTGCAAGGCAACAGTGCTACCAACTGCACCGCCGTGCAGTCCCTGGTTAACATGCTGTCCCCTAGATAAATCCTGGCTATGCAATAATATTAAGATTTCAGATCTACTATTTATTAGCTCAACTATAAAACAACATGTATACTTTAAAAGCATCAATGTTAGCTCTTCTCTGACAGCATGGTGGGAGTTTCTAAAAATGACAGGGTCTTCACTAATCCCATGCAGGCGTACACCCATCTGGAACATCCCTGACATTCTACAAAAAATAATATAATAAACTTCACAGATTGGAAGTGTAAAGGAAATTAATACCTGGACCATATACAGTGGGGAGAATAAGTATTTGATACACTGCTGATTTTGCAGGTTTTCTCTCTTGCAAAGTATGTAGAAGTCTTCAACTGTGAGTGACGGAATGTAAAAAAAAAATCCAGAAAATCTCATTGTGTGATTTTTAAGTAATTAATTTGCATTTTATTGCATGACCTAATTATCTGATACATCAGAAAATCAAAACTTAATATTTGGTACAGAAACCTCTGTTTGCAATTCCAGATACCAGACGTTTCCTGTAGTTCTAGATAAGGTTTGCACACACTGCAGCAGGGATTTTGGACCACTCCTCCAACCAGATCTTCTCCAGATCCTTCAGGTTTCGGGGCTGTCGCTGGGCAATATGGACTCTCAGTTCCCTCCTAAGATTTTCGATTGGGTTCAGGTCTGGAGACTGGCTAGGCCACTCCAGGACCTTGAGATGCTTCTTACAGAGCCACTACTTAGTTGCCCTGGCTGTGTGCTTTGGGTCGTTGTCATGCTAGAAGACCCAGAGAGGGGCAACTCTGGCTCAGTGGTTGTCTTGCAATCTGAGGGTTGTGGGTTCGATTCCAGCTTTCTCCTGCCACATGTCTGTGTGCAAGGCACGTATGAATGTGTGCACGTTAGTGAGTGTGGCTCTAGTGTAAAGCGCTTTGAGTGGTCAGAATGACTGGAAAGGTGCAATATAAGTTCAGTCCATTTACTAGGCACGACCCATCTTCAGTGCCCTTACTGAGGGAAAGAGGTTGTTACCTAAGATCTCCTGATACATGGCCCCATCCATCCTCCCCTCAATACGGCACAGTCCTCCTGTCCCCTTTGCAGAAAAGCATCCCCAAAGAATGATGTTTCCACCTCCATGCTTCATGGTAGGGATGGTGTTCTTAGGATTGTACTCCTTCTTCCTCCTCCAAACAGGGCGACTGAAGCTCCATGGACATGCGCTGGCTTGAGCAGAGGGACCTTGTGTGCACTGTAGGATTTTAATTCATGGTAGCATAGTGTTTTACTAATGGTCTTCTTTGAGACTGTGGTCCCAGCTCCCTTCAGGTCATTGACTAGGTCCTGCTGTGTTGTTCTGGGCTGGTCCCTCACCTTCCTCATGATCACTGATGCCCCATGAGGTGAGATGTTGCATGGAGCCCCAGACCAAAGGAGATTGACCGTCATCTTAAACTTCTTCCATTTTCTTATAATTGCTCCAACAGTTGTTGCCTTATCACCAAACCGCTTGGCTATTTTCCTGTAGCCCATCCCAGTCTTGTGCAGGTCTACTATTTTATTCCTGATGTTCTTATGTTCTTACACAGCTCTCTGGTCTTAGCCATTGTGTCGAGGTTGGAGTTTGTTTGATTGAGTGTGTAGACAGGTGTCTTTTCTACAGATACAGGTAATGAGTGGAGAACAGGAAGGCTTCTTAAAGAACAACTAACCAGCCTGTGATAGCTGGAATTATTACCGGTTGTTAGGTGATCAAATACTTATGTCATGCAATAAAATGCAAATTAATTACTTAAAAATCACACAATGTGATTTTCTGGATTTTGTTTTTGATTCCGTTGAAGAGTACCTATGATAAAAATTAAAGACTTCTACATGCTTTGTCGAAAAACCTGCAAAATCAGCAATGCATCAAATACTTGTTCTCCCCACTGTATTTGAAGGAATTTACTTTATCACATTTAACAGATTGATTATACAATGAGGCTCAGTAGGTAGAGTAGTCGTCTTGCAATCAGAAGGCTGTGGGTTCGATTCCAGCTTCCTCCTGCCATATATCGATGTGCCCCTGGGCAAGGCACTTAACCTCAAGTTGCCTACCGATCTGCGTATCGGATGTGTGAGCGTTAGTGAGTGCGATTGGGTGGAATGTGGCTCTAGTGTAAAGCGCTTTGAGCGGTCTGTATGACTGGAAAAGCACTATATAAGTTCAGTCCATTTACCATTTTATTACAGTTCTTTAACCCTGACAATTGCATCCACGGACTATGGTCATGTACACCTGTTCAGAGGTTCTGGTGCCAGAAATATGAAGATTTATCAAAGTGTCTCAGATGTAATATTTCACCCTTCCCCTCAGTTTGCTTGTTGGACCACTTAGATGATGTCACCACGGAGACATATTCAGTTCACATGGTTTTCACTGACTCATGAATAGGAAAAATAAATGAATAGGAAAAATAAAAGTATTTATAGTATTGACCAGTATAGAGACCATTTGTTGGATTATATTAATCTTGTTGTGCAATCAGGATGTTTATATTATTTAATATTTAATTAAATAACCCTTCGGTCTGTTAAGTATTGTCCTGGGAATACCAGCCCAATACTGCGGTAGTATTAGAACAATAGATGGAAGCGATTCGAGCACTGGCATTCTTAAAAAGTAAACTCAACCTCTTCTCCTTGAATTATAAGAATTTATTTACAAAAATGATACAACTCCAAGTTAAACATTTTTCAGTTAAGAAACTCTTTACAATAATAGAACATTCCAAGTAAAACTACCAAGCAAATGAAAGAATAAAGAAAGCCAATGAACTGTGTTCAAATGAAGGAACAAGGGATCCAAAAAACAAGTTGAAAACCATAACCAATGAAATTGATGTAATATTACCATTCAGTGTTATCTGTCTATGTTTGAGAATCAAAGTTTGTCTTGAGGAATTTGGAAAGGAGAACAAATCAGTTTAAGAACTTAGTTTTAAAGCTAATTTGTTCGAACATTTGTCTTAAAACCTATTAAGAACTATTATAGAAATATAATAATCACAATGTAAAATCAGAAGAGTAGATGACGGGAATTTGGCTCAACACGACACATCAAGTACATACGATATGATGTTCCTTTATTTTCAGAATGCGTCTGAAATTTGTCTTACATCACAGCACTGTTGTTTGGAGACATATATACACTGACAGAATCGAAGTACAAGTTGCAAGACGAGCATTTCACTGTGATTAATGTTAAATGTTCAGCTCAGCATTGACTGATGTACAAAGGTATTGTTCAGGTCAACCTTATAGTTTGGAACCCTGTACCTTCGAACTGATGGTAACAGTCTATTCATGATTTAAAGCTTGGTGAGTTACAAGAAATTTTCTTTGCTAATCTCACCATATTATTGTGGTCGGAAGATTCTTTTTTTTTAATGTGTTGCCTACAACCACATTTTCATTTGATGAAGCAGTTTAGATTTTTCAGCAAAGGACAGACTTTTATTGCATGTAGTATTACAGCACTTCATTAACAGAGAGGTAAACAAAAGAAGAACTTCTTTACAGGGGTATCTTGCAGGAGCCAGGCATCGCTCAGAGCAAAATAAAACAAGACTGCCTTTTCCTGCTAATGCTCTGTTGATACAGAGCATTAGCAGGAAAAGGCAGAACCACACCTTTGTCCTTTCCTACTTAATGTTTGTTCAGAGGATAACTGTACAGATTGTTTATAAATGCAGGTATCCTTGCAGGGTCTGGCCATATTCTGGTAATTGGATTTTTTCATCAGAAACCACAAAAAACAATTTTTTTACACTCAGAATTCCATTAAAAAGTGTATATATCTGACCTACATATGTTATTGAAACATATTCATAGTTTCACCAAAAACAAATGATGAAAACACATAAAGTGGAAAACTAAAACTTTGTAACAGAGAGGGAGAGCTTACTCTGTCAGCTTAGCTGTTTATGAGGGGGTTGGTTTTCTTTTTGATTATGTTGTAATTTTATTTGTGGTATATTTTTCTGCCTTCACAACCACTGCTCTCTTAAAAAGAAATCTTGTCTCAATGGGACTTTCACTGGATAAATAAAGGTCATGGAATTCCTGATTTGTTTCTCCTTACAACTTTGGACATCAGTTGGGTACTTTGTTTTTTTTAGTTTTTTTTAAACAAAGACAAAATCTACTCACATATTATTCAAGACTTGACATGATTCATTTACTGCAGTGTAACAAAAAAAAAAACAAAAAAAAAACAAAAACACCACACACACACACACACACACATGCAGTCAGAACGTACATTTACTGATAAGGCGAAGTTTCTTGAGACTTGATGTAAAGTTACCGGTGGAGGGTGAGCAGGGTTCGCTTGCCTGAGATCCTAGGAGTCGGAGGGCTTGGGCTGTTCGCTGGAACTTGATCCAAAACAATTCTTGAAGGCTTGAAATCTTGACTTTGGCAGGAGGCTGACTGGTAGTGATGCTACCTCTAACACCGAGGCTTCAAAACATGCTTCAAACTCGACAGTGTAGTTATGGTGAAGCAGTGGGCCGGAGCTTGCTTCATGTGACGTCACCGATGACGTGTGAACCACTTTACTACTTCATTCAGACCGAGTCAGCTGACTGCTTCGAGTTGAATAGCGGAGTTCCAAACATTTGGCGCGATTCAGTGTATTTAAGATGGCTCAAGCCCCGGTTCACATCCCCGTTCTACACGTACTATACGTTACGAACAGCTCTCGTTTTTGGATATTCGGAGTTTTGGTGGATTATTCTGTCACGGAGCAACCATCTAGGAAGCGTTTCTAGATGGTGTGGGAATAATTCGATTTGGTGCCACCTAATAAGGTAATGTACATTCCAGGTGTTTATTAGAAAGCCTATAGTGTTATGATTCTGGCACATCTGCTGTACCCTGTCTCCCTGGCTGCAATCAGCAGATGAGATGCACCTGGTGGCTGCTGCAGTGCAGTGCAATCTGTGGCATTCCAAGCACCTGTGTCTTCCCTGATATATACTGACTCTGACAAGCAGAGGGTGCCAGATTTTTGAAAGCCATCGTGTGAGTAGATATCCAGCGTTCCTTCCTGTCTGATCATTGTTTTTTGACCTTGCCTTGCTTCTTGGATTTTGCCTCTCTGCCTGCTCCTTGTCGGATTGTTTGGATTTTGGTTTTCGACCCTGTTTCCTGCATCTGGTTCATGCCTCTGCCTGCCCCTTGCCTGACGTCTCTTGTACCAATCATTGACCCAGTTTCTGTCCCTGGATTATTGAGCTAGCCTAGCCCTTGGATTATTCAGCCTAAAGTCACCTGCCTCTCTTATCTGCGCTGTGGAGATCCCTGCCTGCTACCCACTGAGGTTTCCCCTCTGGGTTTCAAGTTCTACCCAAGACAAAAGCAGGTTAGTGACTTTTCTGGTCCTTGCAAGATCTGGAGAAACTTTAAGTAACTAATCCTCCTCTCAGCTTCAGTGATCCCCGGAAGCTGTGTGGAGTTTAACCTGAGTGAAGTTTTCCTGTGGCTGAATAAACCTTTTAATCTTTTAGTTCTGTGTCTGGCTAAATGAGTCACAGGAGCTCGGAGCCAGGACTAGGAAGTAGAGGGTGACACGGGAGTGGATTTTCTCTCCTGTCCCATCCCACTCCCACAGAAAAATGTCTTGTTCCATCCCAATCCCAGGCCAGCATAAAAAAAAAAAATCCTGTCCCATCCCACTCCTGGTAAATTGACTCCCACTCCCGTGCCACTCCCGTTTGGCAATTTCTTTGTTTGAAGGACCGGTTTGGTCCCTGTTTTTAGCTGTAGTAAAGGCCAGTTAAAGTAAAAAGTATAATAATTAAAGCTACAAGCAGCCTTGAAGGCCCTCGCACCTCTGCGCAACTCGGCCTGTGCAGCGACCGTGGGAGCCTGGCATGGCCTCCTACATGCCACAGACGATGACACCGTTTCACTTCAACATGTCGCCAGTAGGTGGCACTGTGAGGAGCATGTCATATGATCTTCGGTCATGCAGTAAATCTGACCTTCCATGTGGAAGCTACTCTCATTTGTTTAATAGTGGGCGGGGCTAAAGTGATGTCATCTATTGAGTGTGTCAACATGTCCATCATTACTCATGATCATGTATACTACATTTCAAGTGGATCCGATGATGTATGAGGGGGATATAGCCCTGAAGTGTTCGTAGTGGGCGCTGTTGATCCAAATTCCAATGTAATCCAATAGAGGTGTTTTTGGGGTGACAAAGATCAAAAAAATTTGAGTTTTTGGAGTAAATCGGGCCATGCATGTTAAATTTAGAGCCAAAACGTTTTGGGCCCATTGGCGTGACATCAAAAAATTTCGCCTAAGTCAATACTAGACAAACTTAGACCATCATGTTATCTTTTGACTTGGGGACAGTTTGTTGTTGGGTTAGGTGGAGGAGATAAAACCCCATGGGGACCCCCTAACTGAAAAAACACTACACTTTTCCTGTTGTCAGGGGGCGTGGCTTCGATGATGTCAGCATCTGATCAGTGAAAATTATTCAGGGCCAGAGGCAAATCAAACCCAGAAGGTTTTCATGTGTCTGTGACTTTCCTTGTAGGAGCTATATCCAATTTCGTGGTTTTATGGCGAGAAGTCATAATTTTTTAGGGCGTGGCCCCCGCCCAACCCCCCCCCCCCACGCTTTCCCCATGTATCAAAAAGTTTTTTTAAACTTTTGTCCCCAATGCCTTAAGAGTATACTGGGTGATTTTCAAGTCTCTAAGTCAAAAGCTGTAGGAGGAGTTTTTCGCTCAGATATGCGGGCTAGAAACGCCCAAAACAGGGTCAAAATGGCAACTTCAATCCAAAATGGCCGACTTCCCCTTTTTGGGGTGGGACCAATGCTCCAAGAGACTTTTTTGGTTTGGTCCTGAAAAAAATTTAAATGTGTTTCCAAAAATTTCACAATCCCGGGCAAAGGGGGCATGGCTTGGGGGGTGTTTTTTTTTTTTTTTTCTAGGGGGCCGCTGTGGAACGAATTAGGCCCCCGCCCACCAAAAAATGTCATAAGATCTCTGTTGGGGATTGGACTAGGATCAATCACAATGAATTTGGTGCAGATCAGATGATGTATGTGGAAATTAAAGCCATTGCCATGGCGTGACGTCCAACTTCGCCGCGCCACCACGACCATGCCCTTTCATGAAAAGTTACTGTGCTTCAAACGAAGTTCGACCCACTAGTTATCTGTCTTCTGACACACTTTCAAGTTGATTGGTCCGGAGGGTCAGAGCACCTTTCCAAGTGAAAAAGTGACTTCCTGTTCTCAGGGGGCGTGGCTTTGATGATGTCAGCATATGACCCCATAGGATCATTGGGAACCCGAAGGTCCTCCTTCATGCCAACTTTGGTGTGATTTGGCGTTTTTTTGGGAAAGTTATTGCATTTTTTCACATTGGGCGCGAACGCCAAGTTCGTGCCCCGGCCACGCCCCCTAAACATGGCCAAAAACTCACGATTTTGATAATTTTTAATCCCCCATGCCTTAACTGCATATTGACCAAATATGAAATTGATAGCTCAAAATCCCTAGAAGGAGTTTTTTAAATGCGTGATGGCAGGATTGAGGAGATCCTCGAAGTACTCCTTCCACCGCCCGATAATGTCCCCAGTCGAGGTCAGCAGCTTCCCATCCCCACTATAAACAGTGTTGGCGAAGCACTGCTTCCCCCTCCTGAGACGCCGGACGGTTTGCCAGAATCGCTTCGAGGCCGACCGGTAGTCCTTCTCCATGGCCTCACCGAACTCCTCCTAGGCCCGAGTTTTTGCCTCTGCCACATCCCTGGCCGCAGCACGCTTGGCCTCACGGTACCCGTCAGCCGCCTCAGGAGTCCCACAAGCCAACCGCAGCCGATAGGACTCCTTCTTCAGCTTGACAGCATCCCTTACTGCCGGTGTCCACCAGCGAGTTCTGGGATTACCGCCACGACAGGCACTGCAGACCTTACGGCCGTAGCTACGGGCAGCAGCATTGACAATAGATGCGGAGAACATGGTCCACTCGGACTCTATGTCCCCAACATCCCCCGGAATCTGGTCAAAGCTCTCCCAGAGGTGGGAGTTGAATACATCCCTGGCCGACGGCTCCGCCAGGCGTTCCCAGCAGACCCTTACTATGCGCTTGGGCCTGTCAAGTCTGTCCGGCTTTCTCCTCCTCCAGCGGATCCAACTAACCACCAGGTGGTGATCAGTGGACAGCTCAGCCCCTCTCTTCACCCGAGTGTCCAAAACATGCAGCCGAAGGTCTGATGATACGACAACAAAGTCGATCATTGTGTTATGATTCTGGCCCGTCTGCCTGCTCTGCTCTCACTCATGCAATTAACTCATCTGCTTCACCTGTCTGCTGCTGCGCTGCTGCGCAATCACCGTCATGCCACACACCTGTGGAGCTGCAGTTATATACAGCCCTCTGACAAGCAGAC
Organism: Crenichthys baileyi; assembly: GCA_036173005.1. Taxonomy (NCBI): domain Eukaryota; kingdom Metazoa; phylum Chordata; class Actinopteri; order Cyprinodontiformes; family Goodeidae; genus Crenichthys; species Crenichthys baileyi. The sequence goes on from JAHHUM010000259.1 coordinate 11,311, forward strand.
GGTGCCAGATTTTCGAAAACATTTGTGAGTAGTTATCCAGCGTTCCTTCCTGACTGATCTCGTTCCATGACCTCGCCTTGCCTTACGGATTATTCCCTCTTGCTTGCTCCTTGTCTGACGGATTGGATTTTGGATTTCGACTCTGTTTTCTGCCTCTGGTTTATGTCTCTGCCTGCCCCTTGTCTGACGCCTCTAGCCCTGGAATTCGACCCTGTTTCTGTCCCTGGATTTATGTCTCAGCCTAGTCACTGGTTTATTCAGCCTGAGTCCGCCTGGCTCTCTAGTCTGCCTGGATTTATTGTCAAGAGGACAATCACAGCTCTCTGTGGTCCTGTCACAGCGTCAGCTGGTTCCCCGGAGGATTTGGATCAGTCGGCAATCCGACTTCAGTCTGTTGGACGCTTCCTCATTAACTGTCTGGATCTCTTCCTCCTCTGGATTCTGTGCCTCATCACCAGACTGAGAAGGTTAGTGGCTTTATCTAACTCCTTGTAGATCCTGAGTTTTATTCAGCCACTAACTAGTCTCTCTGTTCTCAGTGGTTCCTGGAAGCTGACTGCTGTTCTTCTGCTCTCTGATCCTGAGTTTCTGAATAAACCTTTTTACTTATCACTTTGTGTTTGGCTGAATTTGGGTTCTCTGTCTCTGGTCGTGATACATTGACCTCCTGCCTAGGGTGTCCTGGTGCCAAGTGCACTGATGGACACCCTTATGCTTGAACATGGTGTTCATTATGGACAATCTGTGACTACCACAGAAGTCCCATAACAAAACACCACTCGGATTCATATCAGGGAGGCCATTCCTCCCGATCACGCCTCTCCAGGTGTCACTGTCGTTTCCCACGTGGGCGTTGAAGTCCCCCAGCAGAAAAATGGAGTCCCCAGAAGGGGCACTATCCAGCACCCCCGACAGGGACACCAAGAAGGCCGGGCACTCCGCACTACCACCTCAGCCCGTAGGCCGAAACGACAGTCAGGGACCTGTCCCCAACCCGAAGGCGCAGGAATGCGACCCTCTCATCCACTGGGGTAAACCCCAACACGAGACGTCTGAGCTGAGAGGCAACAAGCAAACCCACCCCAGCCCGCCGCCTCTCCCCGTGGGCCACTCCAGAGTAGAAGAGAGTCCAGCCCCTCTCAAGGAGATGGGTTCCAGAGCCCACGCTGTGCGTGGAGGCGAGCCCGACTATTTCTAGTCGATATCGCTCGACCTCCCGCACAAGCTCAGGCTCCTTCCCCCCCAGCGAGGTAACATTCCACGTCCCTAGAGCCAGCCTAAGCATCCGGGGATCGGGCCGCTGAGGTCTCCATCTTCGTCCGCCACCCAATCCTCTTTGCACCGGTCCCTCACGGTTCCCCCTGAGGGTGGTGGGCCCACTGGGGGATGGCCTCGCGTCTCTCGTTCGGGCTTGGCCCGGCTGGGTCCCGCGAGGAGCAACCCGGCCACCAGGCGCTCTCCGGCGAGTCCCGACCCCAGGCCTGGCTCCAGGGTGGGACCCCGGCTCCGCTGTACCGGGCGACGTCACGTGCCTCGATTTAATAGTCCTCATGAAGGATTCTTGAACCGCTCTTTGTCTGACCCATCACCTAGAGCCTGTTTGCCATGGGAGACCCTAACATGGGCATTTAACCCCCAGGCAACATAGCCTCTAGGATCATTTGAACACTCAAACCCCTCCACCACGTTAAGGTGGCGATTCAAGGAGGGGTGTGGGGATATTATCGGGTGGCGGAAGGGGTACTTCAAGGATCTCCTCAATCCTGCCATCACGCATTCCCTGGTGGAAACAGAGGCTGGGGACTCGGGGTTGGACTCTTTCATCACCCAGGCTGAAGTCTCCGAGGTGGTTAAAAAGCTCCGCGGTGGCAAGGCTTCGGGGGTTGATGAGATCCGCCCTGAGTACCTCAAATCTCTGGATGTTGTGGGGCTGTCATGGTTGACACGCCTCTTCAACATTGCATGGCGCTCGGGGACAGTGCCTCTGGACTGGCAGACCAGGATGGTGGTCCCCCTTCATAAGAAGGGGGACCAGAGGGTGTGTTCCAACTACAGGGGGATCACACTCCTCAGCCTCCCTGGTAAGGCCTACGCCAGGGTATTGGAGAGGAGAGTCCGGCCGATAGTCGAACCTCGGCTTCAGGAGGAGCAGTGTGGTTTTCGTCCTGGCCGTGGAACACTGGACCAGCTCTATACCCTCTACAGGGTACTCGAGGGCTCATGGGAGTTTGCCCAACCGGTTCACATGTGTTTTGTGGACCTGGAGAAGGCATTCGACTGTGTCCCTCGTGATGCCTTGTGGGGGGTGCTCCAGGAGTATGGAATCAGGAGCCCTTTATTAGGGGCCGTCCGGTCCCTGTACGAGCGTAGCAGGAGTTTGGTCTGCATTGCCGGCACTAAGTCGGACCTGTTCCCGGTGCATGTTGGACTCCGGCAGGGCTGCCCTTTGTCACCGGTCCTGTTCATAACTTTCATGGACAGGATTTTTAGACGCAGCCAAGGGCCGGAGGGGGTCTGGTTCGGGGACCAGTGGATTTCGTCTCTTCTTTTTGCAGATGACGTGGTCCTGCTGGCCCCCTCTAGCCAAGACCTACAGCATGCGCTGGGGTGGTTCGCAGCCGAGTGTGAAGCGGCTGAGATGAAGATACGCTCCTCCAATTCAGAGGCCATGGTACTCAACCGGAAAAGGGTGGCTTGTCCTCTTCAGGTTGGAAGGGAGTTCCTGCCTCAAGTGGAGGAGTTCAAGTATCTCGGGGTCTTGTTCACGAGTGAGGGAAGAATGGAGCGGGAGATTGACAGACGGGTCGGTGCGGCTGCCGCAGTAATGGGGGGGCTGTGCCGGTTCGTTGTGGTGAAGAGAGAGCTGAGCCGAAAAGCGAAGCACTTGATTTACCGGTCGGTCTACCTTCCTACCCTCACCTATGGCCATGAACTTTGGGTCATGACCGAAAGAACGAGATCCTGGATACAAGCGGCTGAAATGAGCTTCCTCCGTAGGGTGGCCGGGCACTCCCTTAGAGATAGGGTGAGGAGCTCGGCCATTCGGGAGGGGCTCGGAGTAGAGCCGCTGCTCCTCCACATTGAGAGGAACCAGTTGAGGTGGCTCAGGCATCTATACCGGATGCCTCCTGGACGCCTTCCTCGGGAGGTGTTCCAGGCACGTACCACCGGGAGTAGGCCCAGGGGACGGCCCAGGACACGCTGGAGGGACTATGTCTCTTGGCTGGCCTGGGAACGCCTTGGGCTCCCCCCGGAGGAGCTTGAGGAGGTGTCTGGGGAGAGGGACGTCTGGGTGTCTCTACTGAGTCTGCTGCCCCCGCGACCCGGTTCCGGGTAAGCGGAAGACGACGAGTACGAGTACGAGTTTGCTAAAGTTTGAGGTGAGTGAAAGTGAAAAACGGCCAAAAATTGGCCTTTGACCCAAAATGGCCGACTTCCTGTGCGTTTTAGGACATACCCCCAAGAGACTTTTTTTCATGATTTGGGGAGATCTAGATATATACCAAATTTCAGATCTCTAAGACTTACAGTTCGGCCTATCTCACTTTAGGGGGCGCTGTAGAGCCGTTTGGCCACGCCCACTGACAACGACATTAAGGAACAAGAATTTCACGCGGGGGACAATTTTGGGTAAAATCTGGTGAGTTTTCGTGCATTGCAAAGTCCCCAAATTGCCCCGCAAAGATGCAGCGGAAAAAGAATAAGAAATCCTGCGATTACAATAGGCCCTTGCAGTTTTTCTGCTCGAGCCTAATGAAGAAATAATAATAAAATATCAAACCAGGAAACAGACCATGCCTATCTTAGCTGAATAAACAAAATTTACATAGTTGTATTTTACTCATTTATTAGGCCCGAGCAGGAAAACTGCAAGGGCCTATTGTAATCATAGGAAAACTGCAAGGGCCTATTGTAATCGTAGGATTCTTTCGGACCTTGATGACACAATCAATACATGACATTACTATAGCCCCGCCCACTAATAAACAAATGACTGTAGCTTCCATATGGAAGGTCCGATTCACTCCAAACTGAATATGGTTGATCTTTTTCAGCCCCTAAACTACTCTATTGGATTACATTGGAATTTGGATCAATGCCGCCCCCTAGGATATTTCAACTGCTCTTTCTCCCTCATACATCATCGGATCCACTTCAAATGTAGTATACATGATTATGAGTTAATGATGGACATGTTGCTCACAGTCCCTCTTAGTGGCGACATTTGCAATTGAACAGCGGCCTGATTGGTGGCGTGCAGCCGGTGATGCCAGGCTGCCGCGGTGGCTGCACAGGCAGAGTTGCGCTGAGATGCGAGGGCCTTTAAGGCTGCTTGCAGCTTTAATTAAGTGATTGTTTTCTTAGAACAATGACATTACTTTTATGTTTCAAATTGCTGAAATGAAAGAAAAATGCACCTAGCAAGAGAACTGTACTTGGTGAACAAAAGTGCAAAAAGGCATTACCTTCACAATTTAGAAACTGTACCTCAATGGTTCACAGCCCTGGTCCTCAGGGACCCCTTCCCTGCAAGTTTTAGATGTGTGTCTGCTCCAGCACACCTGATTCAAATTCTGACATGACCTCCTATACAGGCATCAAGAATGGAGGGTCAAACTGGACAAAATTAATACAATAAAATCATCATTAAATAAATAAATGTTGTTAATGTCCCATAAGTGAAGTAAATGTGACATGAAAGAAATGTAACATTAAATGTGCCATTAAATAAAATGATCTTCAATCAGACTTAAAGACAGTTATTATCCACAAGCTGTCAAACTACTGAACTCTGGACAATAATACTGCACGAAACCACATCTGTGACACTTTACTTGCTTATTGCTGCTGCATGATGTGTACTTTTTTTTTTGCACGCCATTAGTGCTTTTGTTTTTATCGTGATTTGAATGGTTCTTCGTATCCTAAGCATTTAATCACATTGTTGACTACATGTTAACCTGCATATGACAAATAAACCATACCAATGCCATATCAGTGCTGTTTGTTTTGTAAGCAGTTTGTCATCTTTGCTGCTGTTCCAAAATACACAACTTTCTCAAGGCGATTAACAACTTTTGCGAGCAATTGCAAAAGTATTGTGTGGGGACGCGAAAAAAAAAAAAAGTCCCCCATGTGCGGGCTCCGTACCTTTCCCCTCTACTGTGGCAAAGGCTCTTAAATCTTTAGTGCACATGCGAGCAATTTTGTTGGTCAGATGAGACTTGACGCGTGATGGTACTTTTCGTTTGACGAATGAAGAGATGCAGGGCTGATTCAATCCAGAATTTGCCTTAATCACTGGTGTACGACTAAACACTTTTTCCAATAACTTCCCTGTGCGTCTCCCGGCCTTCCAATCAGCATCCTGTCCACCTGATTCATCATCCAATCGCCTTCCGACGCCTTGATTTTAAAGGACCTTCGGCTGTGTTCCTCCTCGCTTGTCAGCTGAGCTCATCAGCTATCATGTCCGACTATGAGTCCGACGATTTTTCTGGTCCCGCTCATATTGCCAATGCGGGTCCTCCCCCCCATCCCTCCACTCTAACCCGGCAGGAGTCTCCGTCTGGCCCCCTGCCCGGTTACTCCTTCTCCTACTTCGCAGCTTCAAGAGGCCGGCATCTGCCCCGGTTCTGACTTGGATGTCATTCAGCTCGCCCAGCTTGCCGAACTCCTTCCACGCCCCGGCTCTCCTTCACCTCCACCTCCACCCTCACCGCTTCCCGTTTCTTCTAGAAAGCGTCTCAGAAAGTCCGCTCATCCTCCAGTCAAACGTCGACGAGGTCGCTCAACCTCCTTGTCAGTTCCTGCTGCCACTCCTGGTCCACCCCCCACCTGTACCAGATCCTTCCGTCTTCATCACGCCTCAAGCCGCTTCGTCCTCTTCTTCTCAATTGATACCGCCAGCTTTCTTCGCTTCCATCAACGCTCTCCAGGGATAAATCTCCTCGCTCACTCAACATCTCCAAAACTTCTCCTCCTCTGCTGCCACGTCAGCGCTGTCTGCCCCCGCTGGTCTTCCGGGTACTCAGGCCGTTCCTCAGCCACTCCCTCCAGTCTACACTCTGGCTGAAGCCCGGCCTGGCTCATCTCTAGGTGAGATGTATTTTTCCTTTTCTTTATATCTCTATCTGTTCTAGCTGTCGGGCTACAGTTATCTTTCTTTTTCTTACATTCAGGCAGATCCTATGTTCCTAAGCACGCCAACGTATCACCCCGGCTGCGCTCCAAGATCCTGCAGGGGCAATATATTAACCTGGTTTCCCTGATTATCCCTTCCCTTGAAATTGATCATAAAATCGCTTCATCAGAAGGCTTCACGGCTATATTTAAATCTGCCGATCCTCGCTTGTCTAAGGATCTTTCCTTTGGCGAGTTTGTATTTTAGTATTTTCAGGGATACTATCTGTTCCGTTTACCCTGATCGTCGAGTGGAGCTTGACAGTTATCTTTCCCTTATCACAGACCTTTACCTCTCCTACGGCCGCTCCCGCTTTTATCAGTATCACAAATCCTTATCATGCTCACTCAAGCCATCGCTTGTTTCTCCTGTGGCACAATCGGTCACCAAAGCTCTCTCTGCCCTTCTCTTCCCTTCTCCTCCAACGCCCCCTTCCGCCCTCAACTGCTTCTTACCTCTGGCCCCCAGCACCTGGATCAGTATGTTAACTGCCCAATCTGTTTCAACAAAGCGCTTGATCTCTGCTATGGTTCCATTAAAGGTGCATATAGATCATCTTTGATGTCTTCCTTGGGATCCTCAGATCACAATGCCGTTCATCTGGAACCCACCTACCGGACTGTTTTTAAAAACTGAGACTGTTGAAACAAGAACTGTAAAACACTGGTCTAAGGATGCCATTCAGCATCTGCAGTGCACTTTGGAATGTACTGACTGGTCGGTGTTCACTATTCCAGAAGGTCAGCAGGATTCTCGCACACATGAAATTGACCAAAACAAATTGACTTTAACTGTATGCAATTATGTACATAGACTTTTGTGTAGAGTCATGTTTTCCTGTTCAATGCTTATTATCTCAGGTTTGATACTAAGGATTTTAAAGATGATATTGAGCTTAAGCTTCCTCTTTAAAATTAAATGTCACCACAAAACCAAAGATCTGTGTGTAGATTTTAGGAAAAAGTCCAGTCCACCACCTTTACTTCTTGTTAAAGGACAACCAGTGGAGCGTGTTCAGCATTACAAGTACCTGGGTGTTGTCATTGACAATAAGCTGACATTCTGTGAAAAGGTCACCAAAAAAGCACCTATAAGACTGCACTTTTTTCGCAAATTAAATCTATTTGGTGTCTGTAGAAAGTTGATGACCATCTTTTATAGCTCGATGATATAATCTGTCCTTACATTTGCCTTCATCACCTGGTTCTGCAACCCATCAGTAAAAGACAAAAACATCATAAAGCAAGTAGTAAAAGTGGCTGGTAAAATTATTGGCACCAAATTGCCTGATCTAACAGAAAGATTTTTAAAGAGAGTTAGACAAAAGGCAAAAGCTATTCTCCACTCTCCTCATCACCCATGTCATGGTGAATTTGAGCTCTTACCATCAGGAAAGAGATTCAGGCAGCTCCTGAACAAGCATGTAGGGATAGTGCACAGTTGATTGAATCTAGCTACAAAAAGTTGTTTATTTGTGCTGGCTAGGTCTTGCTATTATCAGTTGTTATTTTTGCCATTAAGGGTTGTGCCATATTAGTTCATAACTTTGTGTTTAGTTTCTTAGTTTATTCTTGTGTTTTGTTCTTTGTACATTTGGATTAATTTCTCTCAGTCCAGTGTTTGTTTTTTCCTCTTGGTTAGAAGTTTATTTGTGTCTTAGTTCAGCTTTCCACATCTCCACTGATTAGCCCTTCAGGCTCCTTTGTAATTTTCCACCACTGGTCCAGTATGTAAGCTTACTGATTTTCATTGTTCATTGCTGGATTCTTCTGTTACTCTGCCCGTGTTCCTTGTCCTGTCCTCATCGTATCTGACCTGTAAGATTTTCTGTTTTCCACCAAGCTCATCACAAATCATGACAAAGCACGGTGTAGTATATATTAGGTAGTGTAAGTCATCTAGCAGCCGATGTGAAGATGTCAGGAAATGACATCTTCACATCGGTGAAGATGCTAAGAGAATGAAAGAACAGCATTTTCAAATCACAGCAGCACCCATTTCTGAGTAGATTTAACCTAAAAAACTTCAGTCGAGATCCGCTCCTCCTTCGTAGTCTACTACCTTCTTTTTTTCTCCCTCTGCATTACATTTTTTTCTTGGTCTCTGACTGACACTGCAGTTGTGTAAGTCTACTACTCTCTATTGGGCTTTTGAGGTATTAACAAATGTACATTTACAAAAAGGATTTACATCAAAACCAGCGGAATTTATGCGGGTACATCCTCCCCCTCTGACCACTCGTGTCCCTGCATGTCTTGTCCTTGGTGGGTTTTGGTTCACACTTATTCTGTAGTACCTAGCAGTGAGTAATGTTCTGTTAAATCTTTCAATTGGATTTCCATGTGGATGGTACAATATTCTAAATGTTTTCTTCATCCCATTCTAATTGGTTCTTTATAATTAGGTGACCATGGCACCATGGCAGGAGCAAAAGAGGATCACACTGTGCCCCCTAAGCCCAGCCCCTCCACCCCACGGTATCTGCGTGAAGTCAGAAGCCAGAAGTGCATTAAAACTGAGGTTTGGGACGGGGAGAAACATAGCTAAGGAAGTGTTGCTGTGTGGTGCTACCCCCATTGCAAAGATAAAGACCTTACTGATGTGTGGCGTTGCATATGTTAGGGTGGAGGGGATGGGTGCCAAGGTGCTGGCACAAATCCTCCTTTTGTCCCGCTCAATGCAACATCACTACAAGCGCTGTCTGAGGCCGGGGATCCCCCAGAAATTCCCAAAGACCTCTAACCAGCCAAGCGAAGCCAGCCTACTGCCAGCGGCACTGGACCTGGATACCAGCTGTAACCCCACTCACCTGTGTTGCATTTCAGTAATCACCTCCCCAGCGTTGAAGCCTCTGTGTTTAGATGGTCACTTGTGAAATCCTCCCATCAAGCTTCCATTGCCAAGTCTGTTCACCATTGGGCCCATATTCTCTTTGCTGGTTTTCTTTCCTCCAAAAAACTCACCTATGATATGGCCATCCACCATTCTGTGTTTCAGACAATACATTTAAGCAGCATGAGAACAAAATTTTAAACATCCGTATTAGAAGGAAGAGAAAAATATGCCCCTCTCTGAGGCATCAACAGCAGCTGCTGATGCCTCCTTCTCGCTCAGCTGAAGCTTTCACCACTGGCTTTGTATAATTTCTGGAGCAGTTTGTTTGTTAGCGATCCATTTGCTCAAGCAACATTCTTTGGATTTTCCAGGGCTGGCTCCATCAACTCTTCAGCTTCATAGTTTCCAGAGCAGCCTTAAAAAAATTATAGTGAGCACAGCTTTAAGCATCATAGTTTCCTCTACCCTTTTTCCGTCTTTAACTTTGTTACCAGCTTTAGAGGCTTCAGCTTTTGCTTTTCCATCAGCTTTAGCCTTTATAGCTTGGGAGCCTCTACAGAAATCAGTGTACAACTGAATCAGTACTATCTCCTTCCTCGCTTCGTGGATTAGCATTAGAGAAACTTACTCCAATGACGCCATCAGCTTTATCACACGCATCACATTCCTCTTCATGGTCTGTGCCTCTATTAAAACTGTATTTTACTTTGTCTCTTGCAGTACCTTTGTTGCCATCAGAGCAAGCCCCATTAACTCTATCTAAACCATCACCTTTATTGCTCCCTTCCAAAGCTTCTTTCTTCTTATTTCTACCCCCCCCCTCAAGGTC
>JAHHUM010000260.1:0-20316 GCA_036173005.1 Crenichthys baileyi
TCCTTTTAAAAATGTGATAGAGATTGCTGTACATAAACACCTTTATAAAAGCTACCAATACTTTGTAAAATTATTTTAAAAAAGAAAGAGCTCAATCTCAGAGTCTACAGGCCATGTTACAAAAAGTTTGACTTGGTTGGAAAGGATACCAGGAAATATTCTCTTCCTCCTACAAAGAATATGACAGCAGGACTTAGTTCTGCAAAAAATGAACTGAATGAAGCACAGGACTTCTGGAATATTGTCCTTTGCAGAGGAAGAAAAAAGCGGAAAAACTGGGAAAACCAACAGCGTATCAGAAATCCCTTTTCCCCAGCGTCCAAGCATGGTGGTGGGGGCGATGTTTGGGGTTTTGGTAGCAGTAACAAAAATGATCTATTTTAGCTATCTAAGTAACTGCAACAGATATTTACAATAATAACTATTCAAATTATTCAAATAAAAAGCAGAACTTAAAGGATTCCTTTTGTGTTTTGTTACCTTTTTACATCTTTTTTATAAAATACAGAATAAATGCAGATATACCTAATATCTCACAAGGGAAAAAAGCTAATTGTTGCCACCATTAAAATACCAGCATACAAGGTGAAATGAAAAACTGTGTTTTTTACTACTATTTAAATTGTTGCTTTGTCTACTTGTATTGAGAATGCTGTAGACTCACTGATATGTATCCTACATTGCTTGTGTACGTTTCAGTTAACTACAAAGCAGATCCATGGGTTATAACCGCATATGCTAATAAGAGTGGAATGTGGTTGTGTTTAATCTTATCAGATGGTCCAGAGATTTTCTAGGAACATCTGCCTAAAACATCTGTAAGTACTTATCCATGAATCCCACAGTTGGCATGAAGAATATATGTATTTTACCCACAGTAGGGGGGAAGCTGCCTGTTTGATAAACAACTGATGCTCCACAGTGGACAAAAAAACAGTTTTTTCTTCTGCCTATATAAATTGGCTGTCATCACCAAGATGCTGCACAGCTGCTGTTTTTTTATTCATTAGCTCCTCAATACATGAGGCCCAGCTTTATCTGACGTGTTAAATCGCCTGCTGCAACGCGACTCATATTTGTCTGTCATTCTGTGCTGCGACTTCCTGCTCAGTCTTTCCTATTTTGACAATCCCCTCTGCCTGCACACCTGATATAATCATTTCAGACCATAATATAAACTATTCTGAGCTGACCTGATGAATGTTGGTAAGCGTTTCAATTCCACTGCATGCTAAACTGGCTTTAGTCAAAAAAGCAAGAAGGGAAATCAAACACACTTCATATTTCAAATAATGTCCTGATTCTGCTTCATGTGAGAGATAAACGGTGTGTTTGTAAGTGTTTGCATGTGATCAGCATAACCTGTGGAACAAAGTCTCCAACAGAACAGCAGTAACACTGGTAGTACCATGTGCAGTAGATGGTCTCTTTCCCTGGAAATGTGATCTGCCACAGAAATAACAGCTTCCAGGTAATGACGGGTCTTCTCCTCCTTCAGCAAATTCTCTTCCTTTTGTCTCTTGAGTGTACTTATCCTCCTCTCAGCCTTCCTAATGGATTGACAGAAACGACAGTGTAAGTTAACAAGTGAAAGAATTTTAAAAAGGAGAAGAAAACTACGTGGTGCAAGAGAAAATGCAGAGATAAGATAGAACAATGGAAAAATGTAGCAGGGTTCAGGAAAAAGAACTGGGCAGAGAGAGAGAGGGGAGGTGAGAACAGAAGAGAGACAAAGAATTAACTCGATATCTTCAGACGCCTCCATCTGGACAAGGACATGAAACAATCCTTGACTAATCCAACACCCCTCTGACAGTCTTCACACCTCAGAATGAAAAACTCCACATTAATCTCAGAGCAAGCCTGCTGGGAACAGAGCATGCTTCCAGAGCGAAGGAGGTTTAAGAAAAGCTCGAGTCACTGATAAAAACAAGACAATCATCATCTACATTTACCAAGACAACCTCAGTATCATCTGTATATTAATTAGAGATGCAGGGGGAGATCGGCTGGACGGAAACTACATTTAAAGTCAAATTCAAAAATTCTTTCGTTTTGGTTCCTCCCTTCACTGTGAAACCCATTGTTTTTCTCCGACTGAGTTTTTGCCCTTATTTCTGCTCGTTATGATGATTTCCTGTTTACTTTTTTATGAAAACAGAAATGGGCACTAATGAAAAGTATGTTTAATACCTGCCTAAAGCCGGTTATGTTCAAAGGGTACTTTTAATCTGACAAACCAGCCTCATCAGAACGCTGAATATGAATGAACACTCTTTTTCCTCTCACTGAACATGCCCTTTGTAATCCCGACCGGGTCGCACTGAGGACAACACTCTTGGTGTGGGAGTTGGTACTGAGTGAAGAAGTTTTTTTCAGTATAAATTAGGTTTTTAAAGATATTCTAGTTAGAAAAGGCGTAAATGCTATACGAAGCATCTGGAAAGGAAAGTGTATTTTAGATGGAGGCATGTCAGCTATTAATTCAGGCTGCCAAAACAGAGAAGTAGACACCAAGCTTCATGTTGGATTAGGAAATGTTGACCGCCTTTTTCAAATCTATTAGTTAGGCTTCGGGTCTGCTGACTCTATAAGGCCAACAAACAGAGACTGATGTTTAAAGTTGGTTAATCCACCTCTGCTAATCACTAATGCAAGATGTTAAAGACAGTTTTAAGTTATCAGGTCTGTTAATGCTGTTGTTTAAAAGAAAACCTGTGAAATCTTGTTTAACTGCATAGCGGTGTAACACTGATTACTCCGTCTCTCACACACAAATGTAATGCCACCTCTGATCCTTATATAAAAACGCAGTGATCCGTTACAACAGAAAGGCTTCTAAAGACTCCTGCATGCAGTAAATGAATAATCACCCAGAATGTGATTTAACTCATTTAGCTGGTTTTTATTAATTTATAAATACCTTTGTCACATAACCTGAAGGGTTATAACTTTTATTACACTTACTACTTTCCACGTTCATCTTTTAAGAACTTTTAAAAATACCTTTTATTTATTTTTATTAAATTAACTCTTTATGCAATTTTTTACATATTCAATAATTTATTACGATATTTGCTGATTTTGATTGATGAAAAAGAGATGGTTCTATAACTTTGGTCTGTTTTTTCAGAAACAACTTTCAATTTATCCAGTAAACAGAGAAAATAATAATTTGGTATTTATAATTTGCACTGGTTCAAATGGGCTTTATTAGGTCAGAGCTTTTCAAATCAGAAATCCAAAAAGCATCTCAAATTGGTGCCTGTCTGATATAAATCAAGGACAAGATTAAAGAGGTGAGCTGATCTCCATCCATTAGAGCAAAACAAGTAAAAACCTGCTTTTGTAAACAGTGAGGGAGTGGTTTGTTGGCAAACAAACAAAACTTCCATTCTACATTTTGTGAATGCTAGTTAGTTGCTGCTAAGCTATCAGAGTTGTCAGTTTTAATGATATGGAGAAGTAAGAAAATCTCTGGGAAATAAAAATTATTTTGTCTTTTAGTAAGGAGACACATTTGGGCTCATTTTTGTTTCCACAATGTTCCACAGAACAGAGCTGGGTGGGACGTTCAGTTCTTCCATTAAGGTCCAACATCATCGGCGATCCGCGTATGAAAAACTAGGGTAGGGAAAAAACGGGAAGATCGATCTTTCAGCGTGTTTCCAAAATTTTTTCATGTCGAAATCCTATACTTTTCCAGAGTTCGATGTCTGGAGTTCTCTGACCATGTTCTGCTGATTTTTAAAGCGCAAATACAAAAGTTAACTATGCATTTATAGCTCACTTATCTTCTTAACAAACGTTTATTCTTGTCCATGAAGAACAAGCACTGGGGTGTTTTTTTTCCTCCTGGACAGAAACAGATTCTGGAATGTATTCCTCTTATTTACAATTCAGGAGTAAGCCGATCCGAAGAAGCAGCACATTTTTTAAACCGTTTTTTCTTTTTTGCATTTTTTCCCCCAGTTTCCCTGCTTTAAAACGGGAGTCGGCTGCTTTGTCCAAAGCCAGAGTCCTGTTCTCCTCTTGTAGATCAGACATTTTTAGAAGCAGCTGCTCCTTTTCGCTCTTATTTCTGCTCTCCTGCTCTTCCAGCTGTCTGAGAGACAGGAGCAGATTTTACATAAAATGTTTCTCATGGCACAACTCATGGTAAACCAATTTCAAGGAAATGTTTCCAGATTTTTCAAGATATTCCAGTGGCTGCTCTCCTTGTTTGGATGTTGGCTATATAAGATGTTGTTTGTTGACAGGCAACAATAAGCTATGATCAATGGCAGAACCTACAGATGCTCATCAAAGCTTTAGTAATCCTTCTATTTGTTTGAGAGCACTAATTGTTTTAATGAATTGGTTTCATGTTAAATAATTCATGCTCTTGCTGATCTCTGTGGCAATTAAAAATGTAATGTTTTAGATGCTTCCAATTTTATTGCGTTTTTCTGCATCAAATCAAATAGAGTGAAACATTAAAATGAACAAAACTGTCCATTGTTAAAAAGAAAAACAAGCGAGAACATGTGTTGCTGAAAGGTTCTCAGTCAGAAGTGTGGAACAGAGCTGTTTCACTGATTAGTTTATGATTTAAAGGGTGGTAATATGAACCAAAGCAGAGACTGTAGAGGTACCTTGTGAGTTTCCCTGCAATGCTGCAGTGCTCATCCCAGGTGACGACATCCTTCAGGCGAGCCTGCTGAAGCTGAACCTCCTTCATTTGTTTCTGTAACTCCCGTCTGCTTTCTTCCAGATCCTCCTGCAAACGTTCCTTCTCTTCCTCCAACATCATGAGCTGCTTAGACATTTTTGATACTACAGAGAGAAGCAGAAGAAGGGAAACATAAAGCAGAGCAAGAAAACTATTACCCCAAAAGCTTTTTCAGTTTGAACTTTTTACTCAACTTTCACCTTGTGTGGTTTAAGAAAAATGCGTTTAAATTTCTTTTCATTCACAGTACCTTCAGACTGGTGTCTGCTGTGACTGGCCTTGGCCTTTTCATGCTGAGCCTCCAGCTGATCAATCAGAACCTGGTTCTCCTTCAAAACCACAAACGCCTGCTGCTGAATCAGCTGGCTGCAGAGAGAGAGAGAGAGAATTGGGGGGTTCTTTAGAGACACAACTGGCTTTGAACGTATACAGTCCCTTGCTAAGGTATTTCTACCCCTTAAACCTTTTCACATGTTGTTATGTTACAGCCATAAACATCAGTGCATTTTTGATAGACCGACGCTAAGTAGTGAATAACTGTAAAGGGGAAGGAAAATGATACATTGTTTTTAATTTTTTTAAATAAAATAGGAAAAGTCAGTACTTTATAGAACCATCTTTCTCCTCAATGCCAGCTACATGTCTTTGGTGTATGTTATGACCAGCTTCACACATCTAGAGACTGAAATGTTTACCCATTCTTTGCTAAATCAATCAGGCTCAGTCACTGGATTGGAGTGTCTGTTAACAGCAAATTTCAAGTCTTGATACAGATAGTTTCTGGGCTTTGACTGGGTCATTCTAATCCATGAATATGCTTTTATCAAGGTCATTCTGTTGTAGCTCTGATTGTATGTTTAGGGTTGTTGTCCTGCTGGGAGGTGAACCTCTATCCCAGTCTCACATCCTTTTTCCAGGTTTTCGTCCAGGTTTGCTCTATTTGTAGCTCCATTAATCTTCCCCTCGACTCTGTCCAGGTCCATGTCCCTACTGAAAAAAGTATCCCCACAGCATGCTGCTGCCACCACAATGTGTCATTGTGGAAACCATGTCTTCAGGGTTATGTGTCAAAAAGCTTTGATTTGCTTTCAGTTGACCAGATGACCTTCTTCCATATGTTTGCTGCTCACCAACATGGCGTGTGGCAAACTTTAAATGGGACTTCCATGGGCTTTCTTTAAAGAATAAATTTCTTCTTCTATAAATTTTTGTGGAATACTTGACTAATAGTCGTCCTGGCAAACTATTTCCCAACCTGAGCTGCAGATCTCCATAGCTCACCCAGAGTTACCATGGACCTTCTGGTTGCCTTTCAGATAAATGCTCTCCTGCCCCACCTGTCAGTTTTGGTGAACCATCATGTCTTAGTAGGTTTCTTGCACCACACTTCTTCTATTTTTCAGATGATGAACTGAACAGCCTGGGGTGTTGTTTTATAACCTAAAGCTGCCCCTGCTTTAAACTTTTTCACAGCTTTATCCCTTTTCTGTCTGCTGTCTTCATTGTTCTTCATCAACCTGTTTGTCCACTAATGTTCTGTAATAAACTTCTGAGGTCACCACAGGACAGTGCTATTTATCTTTGCATAAATTACACACAGCTAGACTCTATTATCTAGGTAGGTGGCTCCTGAAGGAAGTAATTTGCACTTGATTTTACTACTACATCTGTATTTTAAATTTTCTTTGTGAAAAACATTAAAGTTTGCAGTTGTTAGGAGACAAAATGTATAAATATTCAAGATAAATGAATATTTTTGCAAGACAATGCACCACCATCAGTCTAGAGTAAATAATTTCATCGTCTTTTTTTCACAGCTGTTGGTTTTTATGCAAACTGCTTTACAGAAGCAGCTCCCAGCCACAGCAGCTGCTTTAATAATCTATTTGATATCTGTTGTTTAGTTTACATGTCGGCCTCATTGTTCTGACGATCATCATGACAAATAATAATCCAGTGATGTATTGTTAATAAACTAATGTGTAAAACAGCCTAAATGTAAATGTATGCTAAAGTATAATGAGGGATTATATCAAAGCACAGATGAAAATGGGCTGTTTTGGCAGTTTTTGCAACTTCTCGTGCTGACCTTACAGACTCTGTAAACACACATGGACAGCATGTTTCTGCTTACCAGTCCCTCTGGCTGACCACGCCCATCTTGGTAATTTCATCATGGAGCCTCTCATTTTCTTTCATCACTTCATCTACCTGAGCTCGCAGCTTGGTCACCTCCTCCTGCAACAGACAAACACACTAAAGAAACATTTGTTTCTGGGAGGAAATCTTAACGACCTTAACACTGGTAAAAGGAAAAAAAAACAAATGAAAAGACAGGACTTGATTACCACTGACAAACATTGGTTGAAGTGATTTGACCAAACTGCTATGGATTATGTCTTCCCAGTCACACAGATCCATCCGTATTTCCTCACGCACAGCTCCTCCCAGTGGAGAAAGGGGTAATGTCTTTTTATTTTTAGACTTATGAGTGTTTTCTTTATTATTTGTCTGTTTTTTTACTCTCTTGTTGTCTCTCTCATTTCAGCCTTCTCTTAAACCTCTGAGTAATACTTTTTATACAGCCTTGCCTTAGCCCCTATGTTTGTTAGTCTTGCTAACATTTTTAAGCTTCTGCCTTCTTCCAGTGTGCCAATTTTCAGTTTTAAAATTACACATGCAGGGCTAAATGTATACCGACCCCCATAAATATGTAGTTGTCCCTTAGCAAGTTGCAAGAAAACCATGTATGATGTTGCAACCATCAACAAGCTTCTGTGATTATTCTGGCTGGACCACTGACCTCTGTTCTGGCCAAGAAGCATCTAGGCAGAACTACGCCAACACCTTGTTAATGGTTATAACATGTTTGTGGTTCCTCTGCAAACTGATAAGTGACAAAGCACCAAATATTAGTGGAGCGGCCTACCTGTATAATGTTGACCCTGTGTGTGGAACAGAAGAACACAATGCATTCAAACTTGTGGACCTACTTCTGTAACCACCTCGATAAAAGAACCATTCAGATGGATCACTAAAAGCCTGAAACTTCATGTTGATGATGACTGTGCTGTACATAATGTTCTGACTGGCACTGTAAGTAAAGTGAAGACTCTGAAACGTTTTATATATGTATAGGTAACATGTAAGTGAGAACAAAACACACAAAGTGCATGTGGGCTCTAACAAAAATGATTTTACCTCAGTGGTTTGCAGAAGTGCTTCCTTCTCATTCATATTGTCTTCATAGGCCAGAAGCAAAGGGCATAAGTACTTCATGTCAAGCTACAAATAGATAAAACAAAAATAAGCCTATAAAAAATGTCCCATATAAGATTTATATCATACAGAAAAAATGCTTTTGTCCTCCCTGTCTCAGCAAGCTGATAATAACAGGAGCAAAAACTGTAAATTTTCCTCAGCATTATCAGTTGTGCCTCAACGGAATCATAAAAATGTTTAGCATTCATACAGACATATGCGTATGTATTCATGTATATAATAAAATATAGGTTGCCAATAAAACTAGCTATTAAGAGAAGTTCACCAATAAGCAGCCAGAGGGTTAGCTGATCTGATGTTATATTCAGATACTAACCAGCCATGGAGGAGAACCTGTGTTCGGTATGCCTTTGATTTTGGAGCTCTAGATGAAATGCAGCAAAAGAAAAAAAACAATAAAGTCAGTGATTATTTTCTTGCAGCCTTGACTAGAATATCTTATTGCGCAAGCAAACGGTAAATATATAAACCTTTGTTCAACGACGGCTGGTATAGCATGGGTGGCCAGAAAGCTTTATATTGAGCTCAGTAAAGAGTTCATGATCCATAACAAATAAGATCTCTATGTAATAAAAACAGAGCACTTCAGGAACCAAGGTCAGAGAACACACATTTACAGAATCTTGTTTATTTTTCTGTCTGGTGTGTAGGACACCCTGAACAAACCATCCCCACAGTTCTCAGGACCGCTCTGGAACCTCTACAACTGACTGTGGAAAGAAGGATCCTGCATCAGATGAAACCCATAATGGCCGACTGTGAGCGTCCTTTTCCTAACTCAGTAACAACACAATGTCTTCAGTCAGAGGGTTCTTCAGTTCGAGATTACTACAGGAAATCCAATCTGCCCACAGCTATCACCATCTACAGCAACTCCTATTGTAGGGAGATAATAATGAAGCTCCTCCAACATCTGATTTCCTCTGAAGAGGAATTACAAAGTTTTCAGCTGAACAGAATTGGGACGAACTGAACAAAATTTAATCAAATGGAATTAAATTAAATTGGACCATAGCAACATTGGGGCACTGCTGCCTTGTAACAAGACGGTCCCGGGTCCAAATCCCGGCCTGAGGTCTTTCTGCATGGAGAATATGTTGGTTTTCTCTGGGTACTCTGGCTTCTTACAGTCCAAAATAATGTATGTTATTTATTAATTACATTAATTATGTAAGTTAATTGGTCTCTCTAAATAGCCCTTAGGACTAGGAGTGTGTGTGTTTGTGCATGGTTATTTGTCCTGTGTGTCTCTGTGTTGTGTTGTGCTGGGATGGGCTGGCAGCCTCTCTAGGGTGGATTCCAGCTCTCTCCCATGAAGCACTGAGGAAGTTTTCTGAAACCCTGCAGGGATAAGCGAGTTCAGACTATGGGTAGATGGATTAACTGAATTTAACTGAACTGAACCATGGTGGTGGCAGTATTATGCTGTTGGAATGCTTTTCTTCTGCAGGGACAGGAAAGCTGGTCACAGAAGTTGGAGTTTGGATCTGGGAAAGACATAACACCCAAGTTGAGCGTTCAGGTAACCATAAAGACAGTGGGGGACAGTGGGATTTCCTACTTGATGTGGTGCTAATTGGTAATACAACAGGATAATAATGTACTTCTTTCTATTTTTTTGGCATAAAAACACTAAAGGGACATGTTCCCAAATATAAGGTGTATTGTACTGTGTGTGCCACTGGTTTAATATGATACAAACCACCAGAAGTGTTAATAAATAGTTTATACCTGCAACTATAACATTTTATGTGAGCACAGGCCATACTGGATACCGAATATCCAACCCCACACTGTCCTAAAATGAATTCCAACTTCAGAGGGCGTTCCTGGTGTAATTACAGCTGAGAACTCGGAAAATCCAACATCAGAGAACGCACCATAAATACAGGGCAGTAGTGGATGAAAACCTGTTCACAGGGTGCAAAAGACTTGAGACCAGGGCTGAGGTTCACCAAACCAGTAAACCTACAGCCAGAGCTTTAAAGGAGCGGTAAGAACACTTTAGCAAAGCACTGAATATACGGGCATACACTATTTATTCGACATACTTTTTAAGTGCAAACCTCTGTTTTACTTTGGGTTTTTTCATAATGTTGTTACTCTGCTCCTTATAATATTTTTTTAAAAGTAAAGCTATTTTAAACTTTCACCCCCCCCCATTTATCTTTTCTTTTCACCTCCACTGTCACTAATGAGTCACTCACAGAGACCACTGCCACAGAGGAAGCAAACAGCCAGAGATGAGCACAAGAAAACCCCTGATGTGAAGAAAAAAACAGCATGAGGCAGTCATGATTAGAAGCACAGGTATGCTTTCATTCGCAGAGTGAAGTATACAGCAGCGCAGAAAGAATGGAACAAACAGTGATGGGAAGCTAGTTTACTTCAGCAAATCAAATGGAACCAGGGACAACAAGAAAGCCTTATTTCCCTCAGCAGGGCTGCGGATCAAAGGAGGATAGCTGGATATTTATCATACAAGCTTGATTAGAAAGGCGGCAGAATAAAATAATGACATAAACGTAGATGAAACACAAAATATGATTCAATTACATGAGATTACAAAACAGGGATTTCTGGAAGCATGCAGTTTCCCAGGCAAAAAGAGCTGGTAATACAAAGAGTCTGTATTTATAGAACAGTCTGGTGAATAGTTTGTGATTTTGACTGAACTGGTTAGTTCAGAGAGCTGTGGGTACACTGGTTTTTATTTTTCCTACCTCTTGTTTAGACAGTGGTCTGAACTGAGCTTGGTAGCGGCTCAGCTCTACATTCAGACGGTGAACGGTCAGTTTCAGGGCATCATTTTCATCCACCAGCTCCTGCGCCTGCTGTCTCAGACTCTGTAGCTCTGCCTGGCTGCCTGCTATCATAGCATCATAGGTTTCAATAAAGTTTTGTTAGAATTAAACAATACTGGTACTCAGCATGACTCACAGATTATTTATAAATCACAATAAAAACAAGTGGAAGGTGTTGATGAAACTTTCGGTGCCTTGGTATCAGGGATTCAGTTCCAAGGATTACTATCTTGAACCTGTTATAAAGGGATGTTCTTTGTCTAGTTAGAGGAGTTTTGGCTCTTGAACACATATGTGACTGCTATGCTCTCCCATGCACATGGTCAATCAATAAAGCTGACTTGACTGACGATCTCTGATCTCTTTACTTGGTAAATACGTATTTTTCCAAAACAAAGGATTCTTGGAAGACTTCTCAAC
This sequence comes from Crenichthys baileyi, assembly GCA_036173005.1. NCBI lineage: Eukaryota > Metazoa > Chordata > Actinopteri > Cyprinodontiformes > Goodeidae > Crenichthys > Crenichthys baileyi. Next base: position 11,218 of record JAHHUM010000260.1, read on the forward strand.
AATGATTTTATATTCCAGTTGGCCTTTATGTTTTCCAACCTTGGGGTGTGGTAAAAATGTTTAAACTTGTAAAACATATCTGAGGTTTCTGTGTATTGCCAAGTTTTTAATCCCTATAAAGTTTGTTTCTTTTATCTTGTTCCCACTCTCTTTTTCATGCACTTTCCTTCAGGCCAAGAAGTAAAACTCTTTTAATTACTAAATGCTGAGAACCTTGGCTTCACTTAAGTTTCGGACTTATTTTCCCTTTATAGTGTAACTCATTATTTTACTCGTCACATTTACCTGCAGAGGATCTCAGGTTTGAAGAAGCTTGGCTGTGACTGATCTCCCGCTCCAGGCGCTGCAGCCTCTTTTCCAGCTGATTTTCTTCATGGGTCGTCTTGGTTTTCTTCTGTTTCTGCAGCTCACTGTATAGTTTGTTAGGCTCTGGAGATGAGTGGATGGGCTGTTTTGGCATTTTAGCACTGCTGGGCCTGTTAGTGGTTGGGATGGGCGGTAGGGCTGAAATATAAAAAGGTTTCTATTTATCTAACGAGGACAAAAGTTTTAAATGTGATATATCTCCAGAATAACTGCAAAACTTGTCTTTACTATAGTAATTTACCAATTATCTCTCTACTAAATAAACTAAGAACTGTATAAGAATACATCAGAATACCAGACAACATGGTATGGATATAATAACAAAGGAGGAGAAAAGTTACAGTTTCAGTTTGGCTGACTGTGTGGCAGTCAGGTGCTGCAAGTGGGAACAAGCTGGGCAGATGCCCTCTAGTGGATAAACCACCTAACACATGCTTGGCAAATATTAAGAACTGCAGAGCTTTGCAAGAGTATTCATACAACCATCCAAATTTAGTCCCATTACAACCACAAACCTCAGTGTTTTTATTTGGATCTTATGAGATAGCTCAACACAAAACAGCACACTATTATTAAATGGTAGAACAATGACACATGGTTTGTGAAAATACTTTCCAAATTAAAAATTTAAAAAGTGTGGTGTGCATTTGTATCGAGTCGTCTTTTCTCTGGTAACCTTAAAAAAAACCTAGAGCAACCACTTCCCTTCAAAAGTCATCTAATTAGTGATTACAGTCCCTCTGTGTGTAGTTTAACGTCTTTATAAATGTAGCTGTTTTGCTTCTGGCCTCAGAGGTTTGCTAGAGAACATCAGTGAACAAAGAGCATCACAGAGACCAAGGAACACAGCACACATGTGAGAAACAATGTTGTAGTCACGTTTAACGCAAGGTTAGGTCACTCTGACCTCTGGAAATGGAAGGAGTAAACATAACATCCAACTAACTATGTATTTACAGATACTTCTTTGCTAATCTGACGGAGTTGAAGCTGTTTTCCAAAGAAGAATGGGCAAAAATGCTAAAATACGCTTTATACAGACTAACAGCTGTGATTGTAGCAGAAGTTGGTTTTGCATAGTGTTGATTCAGGAAGGTTGAATATACACTGTTCAAAAAAATAAAGGGAACACTTAAACAGCACAATATAACTCCAAGTACATCAAACTTCTGTGAAATCAAACTGTCCACTTAGGAAGCAACACTGATTGACGAACAATTTCACATGCTGTTGTACAAATGGAATAGACAACAGGGGGAAATCTTTGGAGATTAGCAAGACTCAATAAAGGAGTGGTTCTGCAGGTGGGGACCACAGACCACTTCTCAGTACCTATGCTTTCTGGCTGATGTTTTGGTCACTTTTGAATGCTGGTGGTGCTTTCACACTCGTGGTAGCATGAGACGGACTCTACAACCCACACAAGTGGCTCAGGTAGTGCAGCTCATCCAGGATGGCACATTAATGCGAGCTGTGGCAAGAAGGTTTGCTGTGTCTGTCAGCGTAGTGTCCAGAGCCTGGAGGTGCTACCAGGAGACAGGCCAGTACACCAGGAGACGTGGAGGAGGCTGTAGGAGGGCAACAACCCAGCAGCAGGACCGCTACCTCCGCCTTTGTGCAAGGAGGAACAGGAGGAGCACTGCCACAGCCCTGCAAAATGACCTCCAGCAGGCCACAAATGTGCATGTGTCTGCACAAACGGTTAGAAACCGACTCCATGAGGATGGTATGAGGGCCCGACGTCCACAAATGGGGGTTGTGCTCACAGTCCAACACCGTGCAGGATGCTTGGAATTTGCCAGAGAACACTAGGATTGGCAAATTCGCCACTGGCGCCCTGTGCTCTTCACAGATGAAAGCAGGTTCACACTGAGCACATGTGACAGACGTGACTGAGTCTGGAGACACGATCTGCTGCCTGCAACATCCTTCAGCATGACCGGTTTGGCAGTGGGTCAGTAATGGTGTGGGGTGGCATTTCTTTGGAGGGCCGCATGACCCTCCATGTGTTCGCCAGAGGTAGCCTGACTGCCATTAGGTACCGAGATGAGATCCTCAGACCCCTTGTGAGACCATATGCTGGTGCGGTTGGCCCTGGGTTCCTCCTAATGCAGGACAATGCTAGACCTCATGTGGCTGGAGTGTGTCAGCAGTTCCTGCAAGAAGCTATGGACTGGCCCGCCCGTTCCCCAGACCTGAATCCGATTGAGCACATCTGGGACATCATGTCTCGCTCCATCCACCAACGTCACGTTGCACCACAGACTGTCCAGGAGTTGGCAGATGCTTTAGTCCATGTCTGGGAGGAGATCCCTCAGGAGACAATCCGCCGTCTCATCAGGAGCATGCCCAGGCGTTGTAGGGAGGTCATACAGGCACGTGGAGGCCACACACAATACTGAGCCTCATTTTGACTTGTTTTAAGGACATTACATCAAAGCTGGATCAGCCTGTAGTGTGTTTTTCCACTTTGATTTTGTGTTACTTACAAATCCAGGCCTTCATTGGTTAATAAATTTGATTTCCATTGATGATTTTTGTGTGATTTTGTCGTCAGCACATTCAACTTTGTACAGAACAAAGTATTCAATGAGAATATTTCATTCATTCAGACCTAGGATGTGTTATTTGAGTGTTCCCTTTATTTATTTGAGCAGTGTAGATGCACAACACATTTTTCAGTCTGTTTATTGGAAAACGTTAGGAAAACCTTGCAGAATATTCCTTCTGCTTCACAGATACTCACCACTTTGTGCTGGACTGTCAGAAAAATCAATCAAGGGGTGTGAAAACACTCGTAAGTCACTGTATACAGCTAACAAATGTTTGGCATGCAATACAAGTTTATCTCAGGTGATCTAAACCAGTCAGTTCTCCATATTCATTTACAGACAAATGAGTGTAAAATTCTAAGCATAATGCTGAAAGTTCAGTTTAGAGCTGTAGTTGAACTGCAGAGCAACGGGAAAACAGCCAAAAAACAGCATATCTCACACCCTACACAAAAAAAGTTAAGAGAGCTGTTATGTATGTTACAGGTACGTTACGTAACACATACCTCGCATGTCTTCCTTTTGATTTTCAGGACTCTTTCTGAGAGGCTCTCTCTTCCCTGTGGCTTCAGGAGACGGGCCACTTGATTCCTCAGTGAGGTCTGGAAGTTAAAAGAAATGAGTTCTATAGCAGGAGAGGTACTTGGCTCCACCGTTATCATTCAACCCTACTCTATACTTTACCGTTAGATGAAAAACTGATCCATGTATGGATCAGTTTACAGTACAGTAAGATATTGTAGTTCTTCAGCATCTAAAGCCTGGACATTGCTCAGGTGACAGCAACTATACAGGAGCTTTTAATTTAAATCTAAGGACAAAATATCACCTGATGGCTATTAGCATGAATGAATGTTATAGATGGGCTTTTCCGTCCCTCTTTAGTAATGGAAAAATTGTTAATTGCATATTGAAAAATGTTAAATTAGTTTTCCAACTTTTTTTTAGAGTGGCACCAATCACTTAGTTCGGATTTGACCAGGTTTCCCTTGAGTGTCTCTCAAGCTGGAGGTGAAATACTAAAAATATTAGATTTTTTCAATAAATGCATCAAAACTAAGAACTCCTACTATTTTCTCTTTAAAGCCATCAACCAACAGCATGTGCTTTGAAATCACTTAGCACTTAAAGGTTAAGGACATATGCTTTGAAATATCAACAGTTCAGACCTAAAGAAAAACAGAGCAAATTTCTGATCGGAGCAACTCCAGTTGTTTTGCATCATTAATTCATTCATTCTTCATTATACTTTCCACTACTGGTGATTAGTGTTTCCATCACATTTGTGCTGCAATAATCCTATTCTGAATCATATGTGTCCTATTGAGTGTATGGAGGCAACTATAATCAGTCCATCCGAGAGTAAAGACAGTACCTGGAGATGGCACTCTTCTACCTGACATCTGAGCAGCCAGAGGTGTACTGGACTGGAAGAGAGATGGGTGAAACAAGAAGGCAGTCAGACAGACATTACGACAGCCAAAACTCAGCCTCCTTTAGAACTTTGCTGTTCAAAATAAAAAGAATACGATAAAAAGCAATAAGGAAAGCTGAACCAGATCAAAAAAGTAAACACCCTGCTTTAAATTATTTTGATGGTTTCAGAAACAAATTATGTTGCTATCATCAAACAAACATAAATGCAGCCTAAACGAGCACAGAATTCAACTTAAAGGCGATAATTTGTATAAAATCAGAGATATTGTCTCTGCAGGAAAAGAAATATTGGAAAATATTTGAAGAATTTGAAATTTACTATAACATATTCTATGTTTAATTGTGGTGTGTTATTTCCTTGTAAACCACTGTGCTTGATGCCTGCTTTAGAAGGAAAAACTAAGCACAGCCTTAGAACACAGCTAGATTCTGATAGCCTGGAAAAACATTACAGCTGGAAATAAAGCCCACTGGGAAGGTTACAAACTGACATCCCAGGAGTGTGTAGGAACAGACTCTTGGGATATAATCAGCAGGGTATAATGAAAGAAATGATTTAAGAACAAATAAAAGGTTTATCATGGATAATGGAATCAACTTTACAATGAGTAGACCAAGACCTGCAAAGTCCAAGGGAGGGGAAATAAACCATCCAACCTTTTAAATGACTACTATAAATCACATCCACAAAGGGGGGTTGCTGGACTACTTCCAGGGACGCAATATGGCCAAAATGTTGCTGCAGCCTCAGAGACAAACCCCATGAATATGGAAGTAAAATAGTCTCATTAGAATCAGACATTTGTAGACATTGAATTTATAACACTGAATTTTTATCCTGTGCAATTATGTATGTGAATTTTTTTTTGTACTTAAAATTTGCCAGCAAAAATTCACCTGCAAGAATTCGCCTGCAGAAATTCACCTGCAGAAATTCACCTGCAGAAATTCACCTGCAGAAATTCACCTGCAAATGTGTTGACCTTCTGGTGACTCAAGCCAAAGCAATCAGAACTCGATCAAGTCGAGCGTCTTTTAGCCAATCAGATTACGCTTATTGAATCACATGACACACCATTACCTTGGGCAGAGGCGAGTCTCTTAACAGTTTGCTGGATAGTGGCGTAATGAAGATCAGTGATGAGATTTTTCTGCTAAAAATATATTATTACAAAACGCCAGGTAATTAACACCCATTTGAATCTCAGCACTGATCTTCATTAAGCCACTATCCAGCAAACTGTTAAGAGGCTCGCCTCTGCCCAAGGCAATGGTGTGTCACGTGATCAAATAAGCGTAAATACTAAATACGAGCACATAGTTTGTGTTAAAACACACAAATTAACACAGTCAAATAGACTCTTTAAAGCTGATATTTGAGCTTGGGTGAAAAACATTAGTGTGACTCACTAACTCACTCCTTAAGGAAAAACTGATTTTAGGAAAAAAACTCTCCACTGAAGATGCTTAGAGATTTATTTTCTATTCTTCTTTATTATATAACAGTAATGTATTATGGGCTATCTTTTCTGACTTCAAAACCTTAACACTGTCAGCCATGAGGCTCTTAAGTTATCAAAATTGTGATTTGCAGCTAATTCTATGAAATGGTTAAAATCATATCTGAGTATTAGCAAACAGTGTGTTCACACAAATAACAGAATTTCTGAAATGCTTGCTAGTAATGTTGGTGTACCTCAGGGTTCAACACTGGGTCCTCTGCCTTTTAGTTTGGATATTTATGAAATTCCTGAGGTTTGTTCACCTTGTTTTACTGTACAGTAGAAAACAAATTGCACATCATTGTTTTGTGCTCCCGTACCTTTGCTTCTAGAGGCAGTTCACAGGAAGTTTCTGACACTCTAAAATCCTCCTGTCTGTCCAGAGTTTGATAGACATGTTCCTCCACATCATCTTGGTTGTCAACTTCCTCTTCGCCGTCTTCAAGCTCCCCCTCAGAGTGGTCAGGAGATGAAAGGTGTGGCCGACCAGCCAAATCCTTCGACCATCTATCTCTGTAGAAGGGAAAATTACTTGAGAGCGGGAAAGTTTGCTGTTACACAGAAGCGGAAAGGAATCAAGACATTCTTAAGTTTTACTGTCTTATCTTACATGGACAAGGTTCCTCATACCAGTACTATTTAGACTATGTTAAAGCTCACTATAAAATTAGTAAGACAAGGAAGCAGCTCTTTTTGGTCCATCAGTTTTAGGGCCACACATGGACATTTTTTTGAAGACAAGACAGCAGTGCCGCTGTAGTGGAGACTCTACCTGAAGTTTGGCTCAGATATGAAGGATTCTGAACGATCTGTCTCAGAGAAGGACCTTGGCCGAGCAGGCGGGATGGCCCACGTCTGTCCAGTGAGCGAGGAAGACAGAATAGCTGCAGCTAATGCTGATCTGTGAATGTGAGCACAAGCTATGTGTAACAAACAGGCAAAACCAATAAATATGTGAACTTTATCACACCGAAGTTTAAAGAGATCATTTTATTATTTACTGTAAAAAAGAAGATACTACAGCACTGTTGACACTCCTGGTAAAGATGTTTTAAAAGCTTTAAAATAAATGTACCTTTTATGGTAGAAGCATAACTTTTATTGTTGGGTTAAATCAAGAAAACATATCTTAACTGAGTACAGTTGAGAAATAATTAGTCTTTACAACAGTTGTACAGCTCACCTTTCTATTACCCTCACCCTGCAGGGTTTCAATGGGGTTCGTATCTGGGGACTGAGAAAGCCATGAAGGAAGCTTCATTTTGTGTTTGCTAAGCCATCCTGGTACATTCAGTGATGGCTTATTTATAGGGCTGTACAATATATCACAAGTTTATAACAGTTTATGCTATATGTGTATCGCGTAGAACTGCCTGAACTGCAGTAAATGTTAGCAAATTATTTATGTACCATGCATTCAGGCTCTCTATACCTGTAATATATTTGGTGAACAGTCTTACCTGTTGTATACAACATCCATCCATCCATCCATTCATCCATCCATCCATCCATCCATCCATCCATCCATCCATCCATCCATCCATCCATCCATCCATCCACCCATCCATCCATCCATCCATCCAAGCATCCATCCATCATCCATCATCCATGCATCCATCCATCCATCCAAGCATCCATCCATCCATCCATGCATCCATCCATCCAAGCATCCATCCATCCATCCATGCATCCATCCATCCATCCATCCATCCATCCATTCATCCATCCATCCATCCATCATCCATCCACCCATCCATCCATCCATTCATCCATGCATCCATCCATTCATCCATCCATCCATCATCCATCCATCCATCCATCCATCATCCACGCATCCATCCATCCATCCATCCACTCCATGCATCCATCCATCCATCCATCCATGCATCCATCCATCCATCCATCCATCCATTGATCCATCCACCCATCCATCCAAGCATCCATCCATCATCCATCATCCATGCATCCATCCATCCATCCAAGCATCCATCCATCCATGCATCCATCCATCCAAGCATCCATCCATCCATCCAAGCATCCATCCATCCATCCATCCATCCATTCATCCATCATCCATCCATGCATCCATCCATCCATCTATTCATCCATCCATCCAAGCATCCATCCATCCATCCATCCATCCATTCATCCATCCAAGCATCCATCCATCCATCCATGCATCCATCCATTCATCCATCCATCCATCATCCATAAATCCATGCATCATCCACGCATCCATCCATCCACTCCATGCATTCATCCATCCATCTATTCATCCATCCATCCAAGCATCCATCCATCCATCCATCCATGCATCCATCCATCCATTGATCCATCCACCCATCCATCCAAGCATCCATCCATCATCCATCATCCATGCATCCATCCATCCATCCAAGCATCCATCCATCCATCCATGCATCCATCCATCCAAGCATCCATCCATCCATCCATCCAAGCATCCATCCATCCATCCATCCATTCATCCATCATCCATCCAAGCATCCATCCATCCATCCATGCATCCATCCATTCATCCATCCATCCATCATCCATCCATCCATGCATCATCCACGCATCCATCCATCCACTCCATGCATTCATCCATCCATCTATTCATCCATCCATCCAAGCATCTATCCATCCATCCATCCATGCATCCATCCATCCATCCATCCATTGATCCATCCACCCATCCATCCAAGCATCCATCCATCATCCATCATCCATGCATCCATCCATCCATCCAAGCATCCATCCATCCATCCATGCATCCATCCATCCAAGCATCCATCCATCCATCCATGCATCCATCCATTCATCCATTCATCCATTCATCCATCCATCCATCCATCATCCACGCATCCATCCATCCACTCCATGCATTCATCCATCCATCTATTCATCCATCCATCCAAGCATCCATCCATCCATCCATCCATGCATCCATCCACCCATCCATCCAAGCATCCATCCATCATCCATCATCCATGCATCCATCCATCCATCCAAGCATCCATCCATCCATCCATGCATCCATCCATCCAAGCATCCATCCATCCATCCATGCATCCATCCATCCATCATCCATCCATCATCCATCCACCCATCCATCCATCCATCCATCATCCATGCATCCTCCCCTCATCCATCCATCCTCCATCCCCCCCCAAGCATCCATCCTCCCATCCATCCATCGATCCCCCTCCCCCATCCATCCACTCCCTCCATCCCCTCTCCCT
>JAHHUM010000261.1:0-19301 GCA_036173005.1 Crenichthys baileyi
ACTAAACACAGAACACACAAACTGAGCACATGTGCTGAGCAGATAATCTGCTAGCACTAAGATAGCTGAGTTTTCAACACAAACAAAACCAGACTTCATAAAACGAAAAAATGTTTCGATTATTTCATTCTAAATTACTTCTCTCTGCCCAAACCTAACCTCTTAGGTGAACCGTGCTGAGGAAAAGTTGTCCAGGGCGACGAAGTTGAAGGAAGCTTCCACAGTGAACAAAGGGTTAACATGCAGCTAACCTCCGTAGCTGTGGGGTGGGGCGGCACGTTCTGTCGGCCGGCCAAACTGCACATTACTGCTGTAGCCACGGTGATGCGGTCCCGTTGTCCTTCCTTCAGACCGGGAAAACTGCTCCACTCTGCGTTGTAGAGACAGGGTCTCTGCTGGGAACTCCCTAGAACACAGTTTGCTTCTGTAGACCTCAGAGAGAAAAGTTTAATTACCTGCGCAGTCAAGCTCATATATGGCTCCATTGTCCAACTGGATCACAAGTCTGTTGTGCCAGAGTAAAAACTTACAGCCGCCAGCTATCTTGCAATCCTTTCACGTGTGCAATTGTACAGGTTGGGCAAGGCAACTTCAGCAAAATATTTCCGGCTAGGTAGGACATACCTGGCATCTAAAGTTTCAGCAGGTGAATGAAGCCAGACCTTTCCACTATAGTGGTATACTTAATCATACCTGTACTCAGCACCAGCTACCACTGTCATAGCACTTTGGAGTAGAGGAGGATCATAATTCACATAATGGTCAGTTTCTCCATATTGTAAATACTAAGCATTATTTTAAACCAATCATCCCCCTTAGGCATTATTCCACTTCACCAACTCTTAGTAATTGGATTTTTGCTGGCCACCAGCATGATCCACACCACTTTGTACTTCTCAGATCTTCTAAGGTTAAGCATATCTGTCTTTCCAAAATACATAGTTTATATTTGTATTCAGAACATTGTCAAGGCCTGATTTAATCTTACCCCAGTGGCACTTCAAGGAAATTCTATTGATAGGCACTGTGTAGTGGGAGTAGTGAGGCACACAAAACTGCCAAAAGCTAAGGCCAATGTCATCACAAAACGAATCAGAATCAGCTTAATGGCCAAGTTTGTACATGTGATGGAGGTGTTGATATAATCCAAACTTGTGACCTTTAAAAAGCTGTATAAGGTGACTGTATAAGGTGGCCACTCTTTATTATCGGTGATGTTTGTCAGTTTTATAATGAATGTTATGGTTTCCACGAAACAGAAATAAACTACAGTAATTAATCAAATAGACAATGCAAAACATATGCAATCTATCTAAACACAGATGCATATTTAGTATAATGTTGCAGGAATTGCTTGAACTATATGTGATTAGAAGCTCAGTGTGTGGGGTGTATGTTTCGTGTGTGTGTATGTGAGATGTTGACATCACTCCACCGGACAGAGGTGGCGCTGTGCGCTGCCGTAGCTGAGAATTAAGAGTGAAGGAGTGAGGTCGGTGTTCTTGTGTGTGTGTGTGTGTGTGTGTGTCTGAGTTGTTGACGAATCTCGTCAACAACTCAGTGTTTTGATGCTGTTCTTTCATGCTCCACTCTGCAACATATGAGTGAGGGAGTTAACCCCGAGGAAACTAGGGACGCCCTAGAGGAAGCGTCTCCCCTGTGTCACCAGACTATGGTCAGGGGATGGAAACAGGAAAGGTTAACGATGGCGACCACAAAGGGACTAGAGCGTTGCTGAATGAGTGGTGAGGACTGAGTTGAACATAGGATAAAGTGGCTAACAGTAAAAGTAAATGGGAAGCCGACCGACTGCATAGTAACATGTGTTATGGCTCGTCGTGGCTAAACTAGTTCAAGACGGCCGCTACCCCCGTGAAAACTACGGGCTTGAAACGTATTATTCCAACCCCTCTATGTTGCTGACCAATGTTTTTGAGGGTGCTGAGGGCATCAGGGAAGCTCATGAGGAGGGAGCTGTGACAAAATGTGAACATTATAACCCATTTCTGTGTGATGAAAATTGTGCTAAGACACAAACTAATGAAAAGGAGAGATGTGTTTTGCCTAGCAGCCCCGCTCAGCCCCAGCCTTCCTGCAGAAACCCCTTTATTGATGATAAAAGTCGAAGTTGTCAGCAGGAGGGGACTGGGCACAGCTGGAGTCAGAATTATTCAGCTTCTGCTCTACAGACAACTGTTCGGTGTCCTGATTCAAACCCCTTTTCTTCTGCTGCTATAGGCTTAGGCTGCTTGAGGACATAATGACCACTTTCACCCTCTTCGCTACTTTCTCACACTACTCTTCAATTTTGTATTATTTGCTGTTATTTCAGCTTTTAACTTTGTTCTCTCTCTTTTCTCTTCCTAGAAGCTACACCTGGCCTGACTCTGTGTCTACCTGTGACACCTTTCTGGAGAGGGGAATCCTCCAAGCTTCTGCTGGCAACAAACTTAATGCTCACCCTCTACCATGATCCACATGGCCCTGTCTTTCAGTGTTTAACCCTTTCTCTCTCCTAGACATAGCTACTGACTGAGCTTTTACTGTAACTAACTCTATGTGCTCTCTTTCAGACTCTAACCTTGAAAACTTGCTCCGAATTTATATGTTCTTTCTTTCTAGATGAAACGACTAAAGGAGCTACATCCATTAACATTTACTTTTCCTTCCCATAGAAAGGACTCCTGGATCAGTGCTTCTTTGTTCTCTTTGTGTCTCTGCTCTGTTCTCTCTAACCCCCAGTCGGTCGTGGCAGATGGCCGCTCACACTAAGCCTGGTTCTGGTTCTGCTGGAGGTTTCTTCCTGTTAAAAGCGAGTTTTTCCTCTCCACTGTCGCTACATGCATGCTCAGTATGAGGGATTGCTGCAAAGTCAACGCCAGTGACTGTCCACTGTCTCTACATGCTCATCCAGGAGGAGTGAATGCTGCAAGTCACTGACTGGATGCAATCTGCTGGGTTTCCTTAGACAGAAAAACTTTTTATCCAATTTGAATAAATAACTGAATCTGACTGCACTGTTCAATGATTTAGATTAAATGGAATGTATTTACCTGACTTTTGTGAAGTGCCTTGAGACGACATGTGTTGTGAATTGGCGCTATATAAATAAAGTGAATTGAATTTAATTGAATTGCTCATGTGAGAAGCTTTGTACATAGTACACCAGCACCTTTTAGCTCCACGACATGTACACCTGCACAGCATACACCCTCCCACGGTCTAAACGGAGCCATGAGCTACGGGCAAACCCCTGTACAGCACCAGCCCCGATCAAAATTGAGCAAAACCCATTTTCTGTCTCATAAGCCCCTATCTGACAGTGAAGAAGAGGATGATCCCAGGGAGAGGGTCCCCACCTTAAGTCTGGGCCAATGCGACGGCCCCACACCATGGAAGGAAGTTCTGCACAGGTTTGAAAGCTGTTCTGAAGCCAACTACTGGTCCAAAAAGACAATGACAGTTCAGCTAAAATTCTGCCTTGTTGGGGCGGCAGGTGCAATTGTTCACAGGAACCCTCATTCATCCAAATGGGACTACCGCCGCCTGGTGGATGAACTGGAAATTGCATATGGCCCTTCTTCTGATCATGCAGCTGCAGTTGCTGTTGAACTGAGGCAGCGGATACGTAAACCAGGTGAAGCCCTACATGCTTTCAGAGATGACATTTATGGGAAAGTGACTGTGGCTTATGGTGACAGAGCAGAAATTGAACAGGAATTAATAGCTGTTGAAGTTTTCACAAATGGTCTGGGTGATGGAGAAGTAGTTCAGAAGCTCTTGGAGCAGCGACCAGCTACACTTGCCCGTGCATATGAAATAGCTCACACCTATGAACCTACCAGGAAGGCAGCATCATACGTTACCAGTGCTATGCAGCCAGGAGCCCGTAATTTAGGTGAACGTCGGCCCAGAGCTGCGATGGTCTGGGCAAAAGATAAGAATGAAGCTATTACTAAAGCTGCATCTGTAGCCAACCCCTAATCTAATCGGTATGTTCCAAACACACCCTCAGCATCCAACAGCCACAAAAATTTTACAAAGGGGGGAGTCTGTTGCCATAACTGTCAGGTAGGGGTCATATACAGAAGCAGTGTCATTCTCCCCATAAAATCACTAAAACATTGCCATTTGTTAGGACCCCTTGTGACAACCAGGAGCCCACCGTACTCCACCTTGAAGGCCAGAACCGAGAAATGAGTATCCACATGCGGCTCTGGAGGTGTAGGTGTGTGCTGTGTTGGACAGTGGAGCACGGAGAAGCGTGTTGCCATTCCATTACTATAATGCCATTCACCCTGACATGAGACCTCAACTACAGCCATCAATGGTTGAAACCTTACTTGGCGTGGGGCCTGGGGATGTTCCCGTGCTGGGTGAGGCTCAGTTAGCAGTCAGCATGAACAACCGACAAGTGGATGTTGATTTACTTGTAGCGGACATGGCAGGGACTGAGGCAGTGCTTGGGCATCCTTTTCTCACACAGGCTGGAGCCCGCCTTGATTTTGGCAACCACCGCATTATCCTTTTTGGTGAAGAAGTGCCTTACTACCAGACTGAAACTAGCCCAAAGTCCCATGCAGTGAGAATGGCCAGGACTGTGGTGGTGGACCCGGGGCAGGAGTATCTTGTGAAAGGCCGTGTGGATTTAGAGGCTGTAGCTCATGGGGACATGATGCTTAGTCCCACCAAAGGTTTTGTGGAGAAGCACAAAGTACTCTTTGCCAGAGTCCTGTTTGCTGCCCAGCCTTCTAAAGCTGTCCCTCTCTGCCTTTTTAATCACTGAAATGAAGCTGTAACTATTAAAGAAGGATCCATGGTGGGGCTACTGCAGCCCGCTGAAGCTTTACAGCCCCCCCATGTCTCTCTGGCTACGGACTCACTGGCCAGCCCTCTTGTGGTCCCCCCGCACCAGGGGGAGCTTTATGTTCAGAGCTCCAGAGAACTCAATGATTGTGAAAACCTCCCACTCAAACAACTGCTCTGTACTTACGGACATGTGTTTTCCACAGGGCCTGCTGATCTTGGCCGAACCAGCCTTGTCCAGCACAACATTATAACCCGTCCCGGTGTCCCAGTAAAACAATCTCCGCTGAGAAAGGCAGGGGAAAAGCAGCAACAAGCAGACCAGCAGATCTCTGAGAGTCTGCAGAACGGTCTTGCCAAGCGTAGCCATAGCAGCTGGGCCTCACCTATCGTTATGGTGCGCAAGAAGGATGGGACGTACCCTCTCTGCATTGACTATAGGGCTCTCAATGACCGCACCATACCGGATGCATACCCCCTGCCCCGTATCCAAGACACGCTGGACACCCTTTCCACTGCCAGATGGTTCAGCATATTAGACCTTGCTTCGGGCTACTGGCAGGTGGAATTGACGCCGAGAGCGCGCAGAGCAGCTGCGTTTTGTGCCAGGACAGGCCTAAGGACGTGCCAGAGATGCTCCAGCGGCTTGGCCAGGTGTTTTATAGACTCCAACAGGCTAACCTGAAATTGAAACATGCCAAAGCCTGTCTTTTTCACCACCAGGTTGCCTATCTTGGCCACATAGTGTCTGAACATGGTGTGGCCACTGACCCCAGTAAGGTTCAGAAGGTTCAACTGTGGCCCACACCCATGTCTATTCAGGAAGTCAGACGGTTCATTGACCTGGCCTCATACTATCGCCGGTTTGTAAAAGACTTCGCTTCTGTAGCTGGCCCCCTCCACAACCTCACTAGGAAAAATGCTCATTTCCGGTGGCAGGCCGAGCACCAGGCTGCTTTTGATGAACTAAAGAGTCGCCTCACATCAGCCCCCCTCCTCGGTTATCCATTGGACTATGGTGAGATGGTACTGGACACTGATGCTTGTGACACAGGCATCGGCACTGTGCTGTTGCAAATGCAGGAGGGAGTGGAACGTGTGTTGGCTTATGGCAGTCGCAAGCTGGCAAAGGCTGAACAAAACTACTGCACAACGAGACGTGAACTCCTAGCTATTATGGATTTCACGTCTCATTTTTGCCAGTACCTCCTTGGACGGCCTTTCAAAGTGCGCACCGACCACAACAGTCTGTGATGGCTTACAAAGATTAAGGAGCTGGAAGGACAATTAGCTCGATGGCTCGAGAAGCTTGCAGAATATGACTTTCAGATTATCCACCGTGCTGGTCGAACGTACACCAATGCTGATAGTCTGTCCAGGAGACCATGCCGTCAGTCCTGCCCATGCAAAGTACAGAACCCCTCCATACAAACTAAGGGCACCAGTCATCAGGCTGTCCAGTGCGAGATGGACTCTGACCCCAACTCCCAGTTGCTGAGTCCAGTGGGGGTAGAGGGACATCCACCTACTACTATGGTTTGTCCAGTGGGGGTAAGTCAAAACACCTCTACCAACCCAGACACTGCATCACAAACAATTCATACCCACACAAACAGATTGCATCAGAACATTCCCACTGATAAATGTACTATAAAGCTAACTGAGAAAGTATATCTGACTAAGACTTTGATACTGCTTCTTTGTTTCATGGCTGGACGAGGGGGGAGCTGAGCCAAGCCCAGGTAGCCGATGTGGACATTGCTCCCCTATGCGCCTGGATGGGGGCCAGCAATGAACACCCCCTATGGACCACTGTCTCCCCATGCAGCCCAGCCACTAAGACGTACTGGAATCAATGGAACCGACTTTATTTTAGGGATGGGGTCCTGGTCTGTCGCTTTTATTGCCTTGATGACACCAAGTTCTACCCGGAGATTGTGATGCCACGCAAGCTTCAACAAGAGGTGATGGGCCAGATGCATACAGGGCCAGTGGGTGGACATTTTGGTGTAGAGTGAACCTTGGCCAGATTAAGAACTCGATACTACTGGTACCGTATGAGGGAGGACGTTGCTCTCTGGTGCCGAACCTGCACCAGTTGTGCATCCAGGGCTCGACCCCAGAAAACACCACAAGCTCCTATGGGGACTGTGCGGGTAGGGGCGCCTATGGAGCACATTGTACTAGACATTATGGGACCTCTGAATGAAACTGAACGTGGAAACCGCTATGTGCTTGTGATACAAGATTATTTCACATAATGGACAGAAGTATTTCCAATCCCAGATGAGCGAGCGGTGACTGTCGCTGATGTTGTTGCAGCTGATTGGGTGTGCCGCTACGGAACACCTCAGGCGCTGAAGAGTGACCAGGGACGCAATTTGGAGTCTGAGGTGTTCCAGGGAATATGTAGTTTGTTTGGAATAAACAAGACTCACACAACACCTTTCAGACCCCAGTCAGATGGCCAGGTTGAACGTTTCAATGACACCCTTCAAAAAATCCTGGCCTCCACAGCAGAACGTTGTCATTGGGACTGGGACCTGATGATCCCATATGCTGTCATGGCTTACAGGGCGACCAACCACAGTGCCACAGGTTTCACTCCAAACTTCATGATGTTCGCCCGAGAAGTAAGTGAACCAGTTGACCTGGTTGCAGGCCTGCCCCCTGACTCAGACAATCAACCTTCGCCCCCCGAATATTTGCAACAGATGCGTGAGCGGTTGGAGCTGGCCCACCTCATCACCAGAGAAGTTCTGGGCAAGTCAGTCACACGTGCGAAGAGACAATATGACAAAAACTGCTGCCACACACAGTATAAGATTGGGGATCCTGTGTGGTATCTTATAAAAGGAACACGTCAACAAGTCAAAAAGTGTCTCCCATCATATGAAGGACCCTTCTTCGTTATTGGACAACTGGACGACCTAGTTTACCGAATACAGAAGAGCCCAAGGTCCAGAGTGAAAGTCGTCCACCATGACCAGCTGAAGCGTTACCTCTGTCGTAAGACCCTGGACAACACCTGGGTTCTGGACCAAGCTCAACAGTGGGAACCTATGGAGGTCCCACCACCAACTTTAGAGGAGGAGCTGTGGGTCTGCACAGTTTTTTCTCCACTGCAATCAGCCGTGGTTTCAGCTCTCCCCAGCCGCCTGTCCCAGTTGCGGCTAAACCAAATTCAGATGTGTTTGTCTCATCTTCCCCTTCCCATGTAAATTCTGAGAATGGTGGGGGTGCAGTGGGAGATTCACATCAGCTGGGCCAGCCGGAGCGACAGTCAAAGCATCCGCGCAAAACACCAGACCGGTATGGTGAGTGGATCGCATAGTTTGATTCAGCTGCAATGGACAGTTCCAAGTGAAGCCACAGGTTTACTTAAAGTTCCAGTAATTCCAGTTACCTGCACTGTAGTTAAACGTGGTTTAACAAAGTTTTCTTTTCCACTGTTCATTTGTTGAAAAAAATAAGTTTGAGGAGCCAATGGGTTTATCTGCAAGCACATATTTGTTTGTATTTCCCACCCAGAGTCAAGGGGGAGAGGGTTATTAATGCCATGCCTGGTCGGCATAGAATAGTCACTATCGTGTAATTTCTTCTCTATCCTGTAGAGCTTAAATATTTCATTTGCACATGTAAGTACACCTTAAATGGGCTAATCCTGTCACTTAGGTATGTTTGATGTTATGCCCCATATTTTCTTTTATGTAATAATGGTTGACACAGACATCTCATGTGGACTTATAGGGATTGTGTACCAGTTTAAGCATTACAATGCTGGAGTGGAATTATTGCTTAATTGCCATCCAGAGTGGGGGGAGTGTTGCAGGAATTGCCTGAACTATATGTGATTAGAAGCTCAGGGTGTGGGGTGTATGTTTCATGTGTGTGTATGTGAGATGTTGACATCACTCCAGACGGTGACCGGAGCAGCGGTGTATGAGTCTGTAAGCCCTGTGTTTTACGTGCTGCAAAGTAATTAAAAACTCAGAATCTCGTCAACAACTCAGTGTTTTGATGCTGTTCCTTCATACTCCACTCTGCGACGTATGAGTGAGGGAGTTAATCCCAAGGAAACTTAACTTCGGCCCTGGAGGAAGTGTCTCCCCTGTGTCGCCAGACTACGGTCAGGAGACGGAAACAGGAGAGGTTAACACTAAACACAAATGGAAATTACCACAAGATAATGTGAATAATTATTTAGAATTACACTGCATAAGAACTTCAACGTTACATTAGTAGAAAAATACTGATTAAGTCGCTTCTCGCCGGATACTGAAAAGTCAAATGCTCCTTGAATGCATCACCCACACAACTTGGGCGACAACAATCAGCAAATTAGAACCAATTAAGATGTATTACACGTCAACATATAGCGATAATAAAGGATATTATGCTGAAAACAATGATTAACAACGCAGATTACTTGAACAGATAACTCAACATATTTAGGAATAAACCACACAACGAAAGATGCAACTTACAGCCTCATGGACTCATGAGGCAACGTGAGCGTCCCAACGTGAACGTCCCAATAACTAAAGGAATCCACTGATGCCAGAAATTCTCTGTATTCTGCTGGCTACTACGTATTTACTGATGAGGACCGATGCTCACCTGAGGAAACTGCGAACTCTGAGCAGTTGAGCAGGGCAGTCACATCCCGCAGAGTAAGAAAAAAATACTATTATGGGATGGAATAAAAAGAGACAATCATTATGGGATGCTGATGTGTTCAAAGTGTCCGGAAACAAGTAAAATCAAACCCTTATGAACACTACAGATAATCAAGGAGTTTGACTCCGGTACACTTTGCTCTCAGGATTTATTTATATATATATATATTTTATTCAGAAGGTGGAAATAAAGAGTTTAGAACATTTACTTTTAAAGTGTACATGTAAACACTGATTTTACAATAGAAAATAATGTCAGATCAGTCCAGGTATGCATGACTGTCAAGTGTTCATCAGAGAAACAGCCTGGGGGAAGAAACTGTCTCTGTGGCGGCTGGTTTTAGCAGACAGCTCTCTGTAGCGCCACCTGAAGGTAAAAGCCTAAACAGTTTGTGTGCAGGGTGTGAGGGGTCTGCAGAGATGTTAGATGCCCTTTTTCTGACCCTAGACCTGTATTAGTAGAGGTCTAGGTCTAGATAGAGGGAATATTCTGCCATGATGATTCTTTCTGTTGACCTGATTGTTGGTTGTTTTGGATCTGTAAAAATATTCAACCACTTGGGAAATCTGTTTTTCAATGTTTTTCTGATTCTTTTGGTAAAAATGTATCACCAAACCATCTAACAGCAATTTTGGGAGCTGTTAACACTGTATCTCTTGCTAATAAGTATGAGAAAAGTGCTCTTTTTTTTGGGATGGTAACTGCGAAGAAATTAATTTCATGTATGAGGAAGCTGGATTCAGTCCCAACGGTTGCTCAGTGAGTGGGGGAAATGTTCGACATGTTGCACCTTGAGAAACTAAGACTATATTGATAGAGGAGTTGGGTTTGATCAGACATGGGGGTCTTTACTGACATACATTAAGGGTGAGGAATCGTAATTCTTCGACAGCTTTGTGATCTTGACTGTGCCAGGATATATAAGTTCTTAATAACTGTCAATTATTCCTTTTTTTAAGAAGGATAATTGTGTTTTGCTAATCTATGTAGTTCCCAGACCACCCAAAAAACAGAAGCCTCTCTAAAACTGAACCGCTTGTCTTCCCAGGCCAACTAAGCCTACACCACCTTATCTGCATACAAACTGAATCCCTCTCTCTTGCTCCTTCAAAGGTGGCTAAAAGCTTGAGTGTCACGATCGATGACCGGCTGGTCCTTCGGTCAGTGATGTCACTTCTTGATGTTAAACATGAGAAAAATCAGGCCCTACCTGACCTAATACACCAACAAGCTACTGATGCAGTCTACATTCATGTCCCACTTTGACTACTTTAAAGCCCTCCAAACTGGTTACCTTTTGAGTAACATCTGAGAAAAGTATTTTATTGCATTACACCCTTCGCAGGTGTATGGCTGTCACCAGTCCTGTTTATAACCTTCATGGACAGGATTTCTAAGTGCAGCCATGGGCCAGAGACCTGTTGATATAGTCCCTTTTTACAGATGACGTGGTCCTGCTGGCCCCCCTCTAGCCACTCTCTTAGAGATAGGGTGAGGAGCTCAGAGTAGAGACGCTGCTCCTCTACATCGAGAGGAGTCAGCTGAGGTGGCTCGGACATCTGTATCAGATGACCCCTGGATTTAAATAAAATAGTTGTGTGAGCAAGTTTAAAGTTATTGAATATTTTTCTCTAACCCAAACAGCTTCAAACTATACATACAGACTTATGTATAGTCCACTAATATTTGGTTAAACGATCCTTAGCAGGATCCAGAGGAACTTCACATTTCTTGTAAGCATGTGCAAACTTTCCTTACAAGTCTGGACGGATATTTGGCTGTTTGTATCAAGTGGTTCATTTAAATTGGTGCGTTTGTTGTCGTGGACCCAGCCTTTTAGCACGTTTCGTACCTTTTCAGGTTTGAGGTCAGAGCTTCATCCATTCCAAAACAGGTTCTGATGTGGGTTTGAGACCATTATCCCGATTATCACCACACGGTGTCCAAGTTTGGATAATTCAGCTGGTGATTTGAGTTGAGGCTGAAGAATTCAGTCCTCCTTCATAATTATACCAATGGCAGTAAAACAGTCCCACAGCATGAGGCTACCACTATCAATTCAATTCAATTCAATTCAGTTTATTTATATAGCGCCAACTCACAACACATGTGGTCTCAAGGCACTTCACAAAAGTCAGGTACATACATTCCAATTAATCTTAATCATTGAACAGTGCAGTCAGATTCAGTTATTTATTCAAATTGGATAAAAAGTTTTTCTATCTAAGGAAAACCCAGCGGATTGCATCTAGTCAGTGACTTGCAGCATGCACTCCTCCCGGATGAGCATATAGAGACAGTGGACAGTCACTGGCGTTGACTTTGCAGCAATCCCTCATACTGAGCATGCATGTAGCGACAATGGAGAGGAAAAACTCCCCTTTTAAAAAGGGAAAAAAACCTCCAGCAGAACCAGGCTCAGTGTGAGCGTCCATCTGCCACGACCGACTGGGGGTTAGAGAGAACAGAGCAGAGACACAACGAGAACAAAGAAGCACTGATCCAGGAGTACGTTCTATGGGAAGGAAAAGTAAATGTTAATGGATGTAGCTCCTTTAGTCGTTTCACCTAGAAAGAAGGAACAGATAAACTCTGAGCCAGTTTTCAAGGTTAGAGTCTGAAAGAGAGCACATATAATTAGTTACAGTAAAACTCAGTCAGTAGCCATGTCTAGGAGAGAGAAAGGGTTAAACACTGAAAGACAGGGCCATGTGGATCATCGGTAGAGGGTGAGCATTAAGTAGTTGCCAGCAGAAGCTTGGAGGATTCCCCTCTCCAGAAAATTGTCACAGGTAGACACAGAGCCAGGCCAGGTGTAGCTTCTAGGAAGAGAAAAGAGAGAGAACAAAGTTAAAAGCTGAAATAACAGCAAATAATACAAAATTGAAGAGTAGTGTGAGAATGTAGCGAAGAGGGTGAAAGTGGTCATTATGTCCTCCAGCAGCCTAAGCCTATAGCAGCATAACTACAGAGATAGCTCAGGATAACCTAAGCCACTCTAACTATAAGCTTTATCATAAAAGGAAAGTTTTAAGCCTAGCCTTAAAAGTAGACAGTTTGTCCATCTAGAGCCCACTGATGGCCATTGTTATACTAAAAACCACAACGATTGGGATACCTCTCTCTGCCAGATTGACCATAACCATTGGAAAAGAGAGGGGGTCATACAGGTAGCAGAAATGGAGGGTGTGTTTGCACCTCAAACATAACTGAGCCGGTTTAGGCTAAACCTGACTCCCCCTTACTCCATCCAACAGGGAGGGAAGAAGATGGAGGTAAAATAAGGAAGATAGCTCAGGATAACCTAAGCCACTCTAACTATAAGCTTTATCAAAAAGGAAAGTTTTAAGCCTAGCCTTAAAAGTAGACAGGATGTCCGGATGTCCGCCTCACGGACTAAAACTGGGAGCTGGTTCCACAGGAGAGGAGCCTGATACCTAAAGGATCTGCCTCCCATTCTACTTTTAGAGACTCTAGGAACCACCAGTAAACCTGCAGTCTGAGAACGAAGTGCTCTGTTAGGAACATATGGAACAATCAGATCTCTGATGTATGATGGAGCTAAATCATTAAGGGCTTTATATGTGAGGAGGAGAATTTTAAATTCTATTCTGGATTTAACAGGGAGCCAATGAAGGGAAGCTAAAGTAGGGGAAATATGATCTCTCTTTTTAATTTTCATCAGAACTCTTGCTGCAGCATTTTGAATCAGCTGAAGGCTTTTAACTGCATTTTGTGGACATCCTGATAGTAAAGAATTACAATAGTCCAGCCTTGAAGAAACAAATGCATGGACTAGTTTTTCAGCGTCACTCCTGGACAGGATATTTCTAATTTTGGCAATGTTCCGTAGATGAAAGAAGGAAATCCTAGAAACCTGTTTAATATAAGAATTTAAATGACATGTCCTGGTCAAAAATAACACCAAGGTTTTTTACTTTATTATCGGAGGTCAATTTAATGCCATCCAGGTTAGGTGATTGACTAAGCAGTTTCTTTTTTAAAGACTCCGGTCCAAAGACGACAACTTCTGTCTTGTCTGAATTTAGAAGCAGAAAATTTAAAGTCATCCAAGTTTTTATGTCTTCAAGACATGCTTGTAGTCTATCTAACTGGTTGGGCTCATCAGGATTTATGGATAAGTAAAGCTGAGTATCATCAGCGTAACAGTGAAAATTTATTCTATACTGCCTGATAATTTTACCTATTGGAAGCATATATATAGTAAAGAGAATTGGCCCAAGTACTGAACCCTGTGGTACTCCACAATTAACCCTGGAGTTTAAAGATGATTTATCATTTACATGAACAAACTGGAATCTGTCAGACAAATAAGATCATGCTTGACAGTTGGTGTTCTCAGGTAAGAAAGCCTCACCTAGGCCCCTCCAAACATGCTTTATGTTACTGTGACCAAGCTTCTCAATCCTTATTTCATCTCATGGTAAAATATTTCTCCAGAAGGCATTTTGATAAAAAAAAATAAAACTTATGCTGCGTTCAGACCAAACGCGGTTTGAGTGTCAAAAAGTTGGACGCTTGTGCACTTGAACTCTCGACGCGCGTCAAAAAACTGTGAACAGACGTGCGTTGGGAGGAGCTTCCTTTCCCTGTCTCTGGTGTACAATAGCGGATGCAATTGAGAGAGTGGCTTGGCTTTATTTGCTGAATAAAGCAAGAGAACGTCGTCGTCTGGCGCCTCTGCGCCGTGTCTGGATTCACCAGACAATTGAGAGGCGTTCAGAGTTTGGTGAATTTCACCACTTGCTCCAGGAGCTGCGCGCAGAGGAGGATCGCTTTCAGCGCTATTTTCGTCTGTCCCCGGCCCAGTTTGAAACCGCAACGATAAGTGTATCCTCCATTGTCTTTGTGGGATTTCCCGGGATCTTTGTGGTCTTTCCGTCACATGATAAAATACATCACTACGTCAGAAAGCTGAGGTTCTCTGATCGGTTGACGCGGCGCGGCTTCCTGCTATGAAGCCGTCATCCAGAACCAGTTACGGCTGCAAAAATTCACGAGCACACAAAGACGATCAGATCCGCTACCAGTAGTCTAAAACACGACTTAATCTGTTATAAATGTAGCTTTTTTCCCCTCATTCCACATTGTTTCTGAACTGTTCTGCTATGCTGGAGCCTCAATGCTCTTGCTTTGCTTCTTTCCCCTTGGAGCTCGAGGCTGTTGTGAACGGCCAGCCTTTAAAACGAGCACCGCTACGTTTAATGTCTGTCTGCTCGCTGCTAAATACCCCAGTTAAAAACAAAGGGAGAGTAACTAGTTGTGTTTCATGTTATTCTGCTGAATTACAACAACACAGTACAGCTCGAAAACATTGCTTGTGACCAAAGATTTCACATACACTACACGAGAGCGCTATACGCGCTTACCTCCAAAACAGAGCGGTAGCCAAGGAGATCGCTGCGTTCGATTTAATGGACTGGGAGATTTTACACAGGTGGTGCACAGACATAAAAAAACGGGGCTTGCATTAGGACAGGACGAACAATAAATAACTTACCATCTACAGACTTTTAAATAAAAACCACGAAAACAACAGAATTATCAGATGTTTAATTAAAATGAAATCAAAACTTGACCACAATGCAGAGAACAATAACTTCTTTGTTCAAAAGAAAGGACGGAAACTGAAGATGAAAAGTTATGCATCAGTCTGGGTGGTCTGCTTCTTTGGGGCTTCTCCACACCGTAACTCTCCCGGATGTGGGGAAAACAGTAAAGGTGGACTCATCAGAGAACAATACATGTTTCACATTGTCCACAGCCCAAGATTTGCGCTCCTTGCACCATTGAAACCGACGTTTGGGCCCATTGCATGAGTGAGCAAAGGTTTGGCTATAGCAGCCCGGCCGTGTATATTGACCTGTGGAGCTCCAGACGGACAGTTCTGGTGGAAACAGGAAGAGTTGAGTTGCACATTTTAATTCTGCCGTGATTTGGGGCAGCCGTGGTTTTTATTTTTTTTGGATACAACCGGGTTAGAAACCCGAACATCCCTTTCAGACAGCTTCCTCTTGCGTCCACAGTTAATCCTGTTGGATGGGGTTTCGTCTTTCTTGGTGGTATGCTGACATTACCCTGGATTACCGTGGCTCTTGATTTCATCACAAAAAGACTTGCTGTCTTGGTAACAGATGCCCAGCCCAAGACGTGCACCAACAATTTGTCCTTTTGAACTCTGGTATGTCACCCATAATGTTTGTGTGCATTTCAATATTTTGAGCAAACTGTGCTCTTACCCTGCTAATTGAACCTTCACAACTCTGCTCTTACGGTGCAATGTGCAATTAATGAAGACTGGCTACCAGGCTGGTCCAATTTAGCCATGAAACCTCCCACACTAAAATGACAGGTGTTTCAGTTTCATTGTCCAACCCCTGTAGGTTCAAACTGTTTCAGTTCTGAAGTGAATATTAAACATGTAAAACACCCTGTTAAAGCTCTGCCTTTTTTGAAAGGTTTAATGTAACTTGCAGCTGAACCCAGCAGTTTACATTCACAGTACAACAGTGTGACTCAGTAAATCAGAGAGAGATTGTTTTGAGAATTTTATCTAACTTGTTAAAACATAAAAGGCTTGAATATCCAACCCTTTTTAGGAATGTGGTTTACTGCTAGCATCCCTGACCTATCTGTGTTGGGATCTTCTTGCATGCTGCACGAAATTATTCAGGGTTATAAATACCAACAAAGCGGTTGTGCACCATCCTCAGCTTGTTATGATCTGCATCAGATTCTGCTGATTAACTCATTTCTTAGATTAGACGGACATTGGAACAAGATACAATGTCTTCTTTCTGTGTGGACACAGGTACTGAACATCTGCAGCTTGTCTTTGCTTTATACTGCATCAAACTCGACCCACAATCCCATATTGTCTCTTTCAGTTCATAGGGGTGACAGGTTTATAATTATAGAAAACTTCCATCTATCTTTAATTCATCTATAAAATGGGTTTCAC
Source organism: Crenichthys baileyi (assembly GCA_036173005.1). NCBI lineage: Eukaryota > Metazoa > Chordata > Actinopteri > Cyprinodontiformes > Goodeidae > Crenichthys > Crenichthys baileyi. The sequence goes on from JAHHUM010000261.1 coordinate 16,469, forward strand.
TTTGTGATCCGAGTTACTGAAATAAATTAACTTTTAATAATATTCTAATTTGTTGAATGTGGCTCCATATTTGCTCTGTTTTGTTCTTAAAATGTGTTTGATGATGTGAAACATTCACTGTAAGTGTGACTAAAAAGCAGAAACAGAAGAAATATCTGAGACTGAAATTAATTTTTTAGAGCTGAAAGAGACTGAGTTCACTGCAGAAGCAACTAAGTAACTCACTCAAAGGACATGTTTGTTTTTTATTGTATTACTTTTGCAACAAACGTATGATCTTAGAGGTCAGAGTAAACTTAGTCCCAGATTAAAAGGCCGGTATCTATTATGATGCAGCTGCATCCATTAAGTTCAGGTTCACTTTGTAGAAACCATGCTGCGCTGTTAAACACTCAGGCAAAGAAGTGCAGGCTGCGTCTCCCTTTTATAGCTCCGGAGAAGATTGCAGATGGGAAACACCTGTGCCCACCTCACCAAGGTCCTTGGCTCCACCTAATGACTGAACGGTTATTGGCAGGTAAACAGGAGAGAAATCCCCAGAACCTCTACATTACCATCCGTATTGGGGGGCGGGTCTACGTATCTTATCTGCGAAGCGCTTATTTTGTGCTGCTGTCCTACGGAGTGCCTGGACCGTGGCTTCCCAGATGCGCCTACAACGGCGAATGTGGTGTCGTACTGTGGGAACAGGAATCTCCTTCTCATCAGAGGGAAAAAGGGGGGGCTGATAGCCCAGGGTCGCTTCAAAGGGAGATAGACCAGTTCCTACCGAGATGTGAGCATTGTGAGAATATTCCACCCAAGGCAGAAACTTACTCCAGTCGGCAGGGTTAGTGGAAGTGAGGCAACGGAGGGCTATCTCGAGCTCCTGGTTCATCCTTTCGGACTGGCCATTAGTGGAGTTTCTATGCCTACTTGTTTAACTAGAGATTGATCAATTAAGTTTTGCTCAGAACCAGAGTCTATTAAGGCAGAAATTTCCAAGGCTTCCAGGTTGAAGAGCAGGGTGGCTGGAAGAACTAGTTGGTGCGTCTGAGTGGGTATCCTTTAGTCCACTGGCTCTCCCACTAGAGCCGGCGGACTCTGCCTTTTGGGCGCACATCACAGGAGGCGATGAAATGCTCAGATGAACCACAATAGAGGTGCTGCTGAGCCTGTATCGCCTCCTAAAGGGGAAGAGGAGGTATTGCCGAAGGTATGCTGTAACACGGAAGCCATTTGGTCGATGCGTTGGTTTGTTTGTTTCTGTTGTTCGAGGATTGAGCGCAGGAGGTTTTCCTGGGACTGGATCTGGAGTGCATGATCGGACAGGGTTTTCCTGAGAAGATCTGCTGGGTCAGTCTGGCCTGAGTGTTCTGTCATCTTAATATAAAAACCCAGGAGATAGAAAACAGTTCTTAGGGTTGTTTATTTGATGCGGAACAGGACGTCAGCATCAGGGCTTGAAAGTGGCGGGGATCAGCTGCACAGGAAGAGAGAGTGGTGAATTTTGTTTCCTTCATGAAATGGTGGTGACTTAGTAAAGGAATGTTTGCTTACAGAGTGAGGAGTTTGAAGCCTCCAGAGGAGGGAACAGTTGAAGTCTGGGGAGGTGGATTTCTCCGAGCGGGGGTTCCGAATGGATGAGGTAAGTTTCAGTCACTTTCTTGGAAACCTTCAGACCAAGGAATGGTTAGTGAAGTTGAGTGCGGTGGATTGCAGGACTCACGTTGGAGAGTGGGCAGGTTCGTTTGCTGATGTTGGAAGATCCCGAGCTTGGGAGACAGCCAGCCTTAATGGGTCCAAGGAGCATGCCAGGAAGGTAACGAGGACTGGATCAGAACAGGTGTCCTTCCCAGAACCAGGAGGTAAGGTGCAGGAAACCTAGGAGGATCACACAGGATTCTCCAGGTGAGTACAAGAAATTTTAATGTTTAGAAAAACACAATTCAGAGTTAATCTTAGGGCCAGACTAGTTACCACTTAAGGCAAACACTCAGGCGAAGAAGTGCAGGTTGCGTCTCCCTTTTAAAGCTCCGGAGAAGATTGCAGATGGGAAACACCTGTGCCCACCTCACCAAGGTCCTTGGCTCCACCTAGTGACTGAATGGTTATTGGCAGGTAAACAGGAGAGAAATCCCCAGAACCCCAACAGTTTGTGCTGATCTGCTTACTTTGGTTTATCCATGCATGGTGCTGTGTATTACAGTCAAACATCTATATTTTGGTTTTATCTGTCCAACGAACATTGATTCTGAGGTCTTGTGATTGATTCAGATAAAACTTATTAAAGCTTCATCTTGCTGCCATGTTTTATTCAAAGATGAAGAGGCTGTCAGTTTCATCCCTTCCAGACGAGCTATGATTTTTCATTCCTGCTCTAATTATTGCCTGATGGGTAAAACCCTAGAATAGTATTTACTAGAACTGTAAGGAAGATATTTAAGCCAGGCTTACTGTGGCAACTGTGTTTTACCTTTGCACGAAAAATGTTTATTCTAATTTCCAACACTAATTTCCAACCCTAACCCTTCCACACTATAACTGTGCTAAGGAAAAATGAAGGAAAACTTTATTATTTTAAGCTTTTTCAACAATGATTCTTACTCTTGCTGGTGCTGAATATGCAGTTCTCATGTCATATTCATGAGGAAAACTCTCATTAAATAAAAAATTAATCTAAAGAAAGAAAGGTCATTATATTCTAACATAGGTTCTATTATCTCTGTCCACAATGGTGGTGAATGATGTGGACCCCTTTTCTTACTCTAAACAGAAGTTCAAGCAGCGGTGAAATCTGGCATCAATCTGGTGTGTTTGGGGACACTTTTTCTTCTGGTGTGATGGTTTTTGG
>JAHHUM010000262.1:0-18275 GCA_036173005.1 Crenichthys baileyi
ATTCTGAGATTAAAGTCAGAATTCTGAGAAAAAAAAGTCAGAATTCTGATAAAAAAGTCAGAATTCTGAGAAAAAAGTCAGAATTCTGAGAAAAAAGTCAGAATTCTGAGATTAAAGTCAGAATTCTGAGAAAAAAGTCAGAATTCTGAGATTAAAGTCAGAATTCTGAGATTAATGTCAGAATTTTATTTTATTTTTTTAGTGGCCCTAATACTCTTCCGTAAAAGGCAGCCCAAGTACCACCAGTGGCACTGGTAATTCAGTTTGAGAACCATGGATCTAGGCTAAGGAGAAGGACTGTGAGAAAGAGATGTTTCCATCCAAAGAATACATCCAGGCCTGACTAGAATATCTGTAACCCTTAAGGTAAAATGTGTTGACACTAAAATTATTATTTGGGGACACAATTCCAAATGGTATATTTGGCACAAAGACATCACTTAGCATCAGAAAACAAACCACCACACCCACAACAAAACATGGTCATGGCTATATCATGGTTTATGGTTACTTTTCCTTAAATTAAACTGGAATTATTATCAAGGTGCATGAAATATAAACAGTTCAAAATATCAGTCAGTTTTGACCCCAAACCATAGGATATCTGTTAGAAGGCAAAGGGTGATAAAGAAACGTATTTTCACTATCACAGTGAGTCCAAACCAACATCCAAATTCTTATAAGGACAGTTTCATGAGGGAAAAAATTAAGTTTTCGACTATCTCAGCCAGAGTTCAGAATTACATCTGACAGAAATTGTCATTCAAGATCTGGGATGGTGATACAGAATCCTACCAAAGACTGCTAAACTTGAATTTAAAAGGTGCTTCAACAGAGAATGACATGATTAATATTTCTTTCTAATTGTTTTGTTTTTGACATAAGTTGTAAAGGCATGTTAACAAGCGTGGGTGTACTCTTTAGAGATCAATAGTATTACATGTGACTCATTTTTTGATTTTATTTCTCAAAGGATTTTAAAGGAAAGTATCATTTTCCTGCTATTTTACAATTAGGGGCTACTTTGTGTTGTTCTATTACATACAATCCAAATACACTGAAATTTGTCAAAAGTGAAATGGTTATAAAGAGTTTTTTAAGGCACTGTACCTAAACCATATCATCTAGGTCTGTCAGGTAGGTCACTTAGGTAGAAACATAAGAGTAGGGTGACTATAATACGAAATCTGCACTAAATCTATTTTACAAAAACTGACTGGTTTAAATTCTCATTGATATAAGCAGATTTAAAAAAAACAGCCTAAATGCTTCAGGTTTTTTTTAAGAAATTCATAATTCAACACTGTAATGTTGGATGTCTGGGTGTAAGCTGTAATGCAGACAGACCTGCTACCTGCATCTCTTGCTACTGCAGTCTGTTGGGTGAGACAGAAGAAAGGCTTTTATGATAGTGGTGCAGTCAAAGGTAATTACTAAAATGCAACCTAATCAATTATCATATGAACGTAATGTCTTTACACTCTTGAACGTATAATTGCAGTTTTACTTTAGTCCTCGGGGACCCACACTGAATTGAATGTTTGCATCCAACCGGAGGGCCTCTTTTTGTTTTCTTAACAGTGACGTGTCAACCTATCCTGCTCACGGGGAGGGGAGGGGAGGATGGGCGGAAGATACCATGTAAAAATTCTCTGACGAGCAGATGACTTGTCTAATGAAAGAGAGAGCCCTTGTTCAAATTAGCCAATGGCGGCCTAAAAAACATGTGTTGCTGCTCTCAAGATCCGTAGGGGGCGGTCCTCGCGAGTGAGGGCCATCCCCTCAATGCCACTGGGTTTGGTTGCACACAAGCTGCAGTTTCAGTTTGTTTTATTCACCATTTTGAGTAGCTGAAGGTAAAAATAAGGATATTTGTGTTTAGATAGCGAAAGCTGGACGTTCTTTTATTTTTACGCGCTAGCTTGGACGGTGGAGTCGCGCAGCAGCCTCGCGCCTCTTGGTGTTGTGCAGAGCGGGAATCTTGTTTCTTTACCCCCTCCCTGTTCTTTTTCTTCTCCCCTCTCTACCTTCCACAGTATTCCTGCAAAATGTCAAGACCAGTGAGGTAGGTGTGCTCAGTGTGTCCTGTGCTCTCTATATGTAAGTTGAACAACGCCACTCGTTGTCTGGCTTCACATAACATGCACGCTCTCCACCATGTTGGCCTTAATGAGCCGCCAATGGATTCATTTCATGAAAAAATAATGGAGGTGTGTTACTGAGTGTTTTTCCTGTGTGCACGCTCTCTTTCTAACATGGATCCCAGCGGGGTGGTCTGCACGCGCAATCCGCAGCTGCGTCGTGTCTGTCTGCTGCTTTTCAAGCGGATCCATGATGAACGTTGTTGATTCTTATGTAGGCCAGGCGTAACATTCCTCTTTGTAATTCAACCAGCTCCGGTCGGTTATACCGGGCCTGGCAATATTTTTCCCTCCGTTAGCTGAGAATAAGAATATGGCTACCCATTCATCCAGGGGAGGTTCTAACACGCAGCCAGTAGCCCACTCGTCATAGGAGAAAAAAACTCCCCGGAGTAGGTGGTGGTTGGCCTTAGTATCTGATCTTGTTAGCGCTCATGCTGGGCATGTCGGTGCTGCACTCGCCATTATTGTCGCTTTCGCCCCTTTTTTTTTTTTTTTTTTTTTTGCTATAATACTAAAAAGCCTGGATATGGTGTGCGAAAATGTCGTCGTCTTGGTGGTTGAAAGGGGGGAAAAATGAGCGGGTATATTTTCAGCGCTGTAAATTAGCACTACTGGCTGATGTCACGGGGAGGCGGAGATGTACAAAGAGTCACCACACCCCCCCTCCGCCCCCACTACCAGATCCCCGCTGTGATGGCAGGGCATGAGGTGTCCCTGCGCTCTTTAATCCAAATTAAAATGCCCTCCAGCTTGATTAGAGACCAGTTTGTCCCAGCAGACTTTAGTCTTCAAATCTCCTCTTTCTTCTGGACCCTAAGTGATGTTTTTTTTTACTTAGCAGTACTTTGAACTTACTGTTGTCTTTCTTGTTTTATTAAGCAAGTGCAGTTTGTCATGATTAGAAATGCACTCACCCAGCTTTCTTTCTAAGGGCTACAAGATACACCAGTGTTTATTTTGATAGCACATTTGAATTTAGATTCAGTCACAATGTAGAAATTTGTAGTCATTTTAGTTATATAATAGTTGATTGATTGTTACTATAGGAAAATATGAAGTCATATAAACACATGCTTAGTGTTTTACATTTTTAAGGAAAATAATTTCTTTATATTTGCATAATATATTTCTTCTAGGTAAATTACATTGTTTTTTGCAATATACATCCACAGATTAACGTAGGTTCTTCGTTAAAATATATACATTTTTGTCACCACTTTGAATCACTTTTTTTATTTCGTGACTTTTGTTTGTTACTGAAACATAAGATTTTGACACTAGCTAAAGTGCCTCAAAACCAGTGCACTAAGCACCAGTATTTGATGGAAAACTAAACCGTCTATTATGGGGATAGGAAGTAGCTGTAAACTTCCTTAATGTCACCACCGGGGGGCAGCGTAGCAGGAGGATGAGAGCTTGACTGTTCCTATTTTAGCATGGTTCTTCTGACTTCATTGACAAATGTCAAAACCCGATTTTGATTTATGACCTAATTTTAAAGAATGCCAAAGGTGGAACCCTGAAGGACGTAAATGCAGCACATGGGCAGTAAAGAGAAAATCTTAAACAAGATCAATGCCAGATGCAGTGTGTGTAAAATAGAAAAGGCATCTTCTTACAAACGAGAAACAAGAGGTACTATATTAAATGTTTCGACCCAGAGTTAGAAAACACAAGAAAAACAGAAACCCATCAAGCTAGTAATGCTAGATTCCCCCAAACTCAGAAAAGGCGAAGCCAAGTACAAAGTTAATTCCAACTATTACAGTGAAGGATCTCTACCATCAAGAGTGAGTGATGTAGCTTCCCACCTCAAACATAACCCCACCTTGCAGTCGGTTCATTGTTTCGTGAATTTGTACCCCCATTTCATACTCGCATTTAAACTTTTTTTTTTACATCGATTTATATTTAAACACACATATTTTACTTGTACTTACTCATCATATAACATAGTTTGGATTTTGACTTTGCTGAAGCCCACAGATTTTGGCTGTCTTGTTCAAACATCAGAACGGGTCATTTTACTGGCTTTGGGCTATAAACAAGACTTAAGGGTTTTACACTGGCTCTGTTATTTTTAGGGGTGTGATGAGATCTCATGGCACATAATGGTAACATGTACAATACATATTGTCAAAGTAAACTTTAAAGCACCATTGTTGCTCTCGGCTTGTATTTTTGCCTAGTGAGGTAAGTTTGAACTATTATAAGCCCCAGATTGGGGGCAAGGGCTTTTCATTTGACATACTGTTGAATCCATGTTTGAAGATCTTATTTTGAAAGACAGGAAACAAGCGTCTGCTTGGTCTGGCAGGTCAGTCATTCATGCAAGCATTGAAGATAATTCCACCACATTCAAATTGTTGGGCTGCATTTTTGGTGTTTGTTTGATGACATTTATTGTTATTGAGAACATTTGAGAGTTTTAGCTAACTTGGATAATGAGTGTTCTAATTCTAATAATTACCGTTTCAACAACAAGGTTTTATTGGAAAAACTTGGTTCTCTCTAGGGCTGTACGAGATTAGAAAATCTTGCGATGGCAATAATAATTGTGAATATTGTGATGACGAAATCAGTTGCAGTATCTGCCTATTTTGTTCTCTGCTCTCTTTATCATTTGTGACCTTTAGCATTTTGGTCAATGTCATTAGTGTTCGGTGTGAGCATCTGCTGCTGTAAGACTCTGTCCAGCTTGCTAAATATTATATTAGCATGAAAATGCAAGTTTATTAAACTTGGAATATATTAGCCAATGGTTATTGCACTCCAATCCATGACAATATGAATATTGCACACACTGATATTCTGATGCTGATACAGTTGCTATACATTGTGTAGACTTGTGTGGCATCTGCTGTTTTAGCATTGAAGCAATGTAGCTGTAGTTCCTGCATGAGTTGACCACCTTTTCTTTATCTTCTAAAACTTTTTTATGCTCTATTAAATTCATTTTCTGAAGAGCATTACCCTAATAACAGTAGTAGGCGGTGTCCTTTAATTTCCATCCCATAACTTTCCAATGAACTGGACATCTTTTTTGTAAACAAGACAAAGAAAAAGGAGCGTGATGTTAATGTGCAGAAGCAGGTGGGGAGAGGGAGTGAATTATAAAACACGCAATAAGACCTATCTAAAAAAAGCATTTTCAAGGTAAAAGTTGTGTATTCTAATGTCCAGGATAGCATTCAAATTTAGGGATTGCAAAAGTGCAACACAGATTGTCATGTTCAAAGAAAGTACTTAGTTTATAAAGCACGAAAATAAATTTGTGTATGTTTTATCTTTACGTGAATAACTGGCACCTCAAAGACAATATTCCCTTGTCTAACCAAAGCAGACAAACGAGCCAGCATTAACCTGCCACTACCAGAAACTCAACGTCGAGCAAAGATCCTCAGCAATGCAAAATCTGAGTCACAATTTTCCTGATCTGCTTCTTGTTTTTGAGGCAGTCCGAGAATACAGTATTATAAGTATCCAAAAGTTTCAACTGTATTGCCTTGAAACCATCAAAACAGCAGGATATTTTTCATTAGTCGCGTGAAGATTGTGTTTCTGTTGGGTAAAAGTCCTGTAAACTTTTCTTCTGGTGCCATTTTTGCTGTGAAATAATATGATTTCTGAAATAGGGATTCCTGATGTTTAGGAAAATGACTACAGTGTGTGAGTCAATATGGTGAACATTCTGCTCTGATTGACGCAACCTGCTCTGATGCACAGGTTCCTTTGTTTATGTTACTTGTTTGCTTAAGTCAAAATCTTTACTGTCTTTATTGACAGACTTTTTAAATGACAAAACCCAAGTCTTTAAACAACAATAAACTGTTGCGTTTTAAAACTTATGCAACTTTAACACAGCAGCAGTCGGAGAAGAAAAGCAGAGGGATGTATCGCGAGGTAGACCAGTAAAACATTGACATACGGTGGCAATAACAGTACTAATGTGACTTAGGCGTCAGTAGACCGTTGAGTGGGCGGAGAGATATGAATTTGCCATTGGGAAGACTTTTACATATGTCGCAAGAGCAGTCCGTAAGGGTCACATTGTACATGTATGACCAGAGCTACAGTAGTCAGAACGATCTTTACTTTAGTAGTGGTTTGCTGTAAATTTCATTTGAAAGCATGAAAAACACTTAAATTGTCAGGGAAACAAACTAATTATAAAGTATTAACAGGTTTAACATACGTTCCATTTTATGTGTGAAATTTCCTGATTCAGTGTTTTCTGAATAAGAGGAAATCATAGGACCATAGTTAATTATTGTAATCTTCTCTTTAATATGCAAGTAGTCTGAATTCCATACCTTAACATGTAAATGTGAGCTGGTATGACGATAAAAATCCTTGAAATTCTATGTTCATGCACAACTTTAAAAGGCTGCACCGAAAGAAAGAGTATGAAGGGTTACAGCTATCACTGTCTGCTTTTTGAAGACATTATAAGACAACCTGATGAGTTTGTGGCAATATCTGGTGAGTTTAATCATGCCTCACTCTCTATTACACTTCCAACGTTTTAACAGTTTGTCAGTGGCTCTGCCAGAGAAAACAAAATGTTGGATTTGTTTTATCCAAGCGTCAGGGAAGCATACATCTCCAAAGCAAGAAAGGTTCCAGAACGCGAACTCTGGTTCAACTGGTTCAACTCGGGCATCTCAGAATACTTGGTTTTTTTTGTGCGAACCACAGCAGAACATGCAGGGTAGTAAGCAGGGCAACCGATGATGGCGAATAAACAGCTATGGCTCCTTCAATGGTGGGGGCGAAACATCAACGATATTCTTTACATTGACTATATTTCTTACTTTGACTGCAAACTTGGTCCTCAAATCATTAGCACAGCTGAAGGACACCGGCAATCTTGAGCTTCAAAGCTGGTACGTGTTGTTCAGGGGAGGGGTGTGAGCAGTGCATACACAAGCATGACCGACACTGCTAAGACATTCCTCGTGGTTCTGATTGGTCGTTTCTGACGGGGAGCGGTGCATTTCTGCAAATGGCAGTAGGACCACTGGAAGGAACTAGAGGAGCTTCGTTTTTTTTTGTCCCATATTCTACTGTCAGGACATAGTGAAAATTTTAACAAGTATGTAAAAAATAAATTTCTACAAAATTTACCTACTACAAATTTAATGTTGGCCTGTTACGCTCCATTCAATAGGAATGTGATAAATCTACTACTACTTCTAATAATAATAATGAAGAAGGTAGTGAAGACTACCCAGCCTTTTGCCCAATGACTGTTGTAGATGGGTACCAGCCCACCTTGCAACCCTGAACAAGTGTTATTTTGAAATTTTATTTTATCGTGTTGTGCACAGTTTATAAATAGATGACATAGTAGGTCATGCAGCAAGTTAACAGGGAGCCAGACAGAGTAGCTACACATGTGTTTACACACTGATATGAGCTGCTCTGTGAGTGTGTGTAGACACCACCAGCCTAGCATCAGGTGAGCTTGTCTGTATCCACGGACACGTAATACGAAGCAGACCACATCTCTCCTGTATAGTGAAGGAGCCGTGGCAAGCTTCGCCAGAGACACACCGGAGTATACAGACTCTAGTGCATGCTCCCTGTGCTGCCTGCTCACATACTCACTGACAGTGGAGAGACTTGATGTTTAAAAGCTGATTTAACTGGATTGCTGTTGATGCTGATACTCTTTGCTAAATAGATGAACTGAGCTCAGATCTGATCTATGTGAGTCAATGTCATTGCTTCTGTGATCTTCTCCCTATGTCTTGTATCTTGCAAAATGAGCTGTTTGCTAATTACGAAAATTGTTATAATAGAAAAAAATATGATACAGAGAAGACAATGCTGAAAGTGTATGAAAAGATGTAAAAAGTAGCAGATTTTCTATGGTTGCTCAATTTGTTTGACCGTAACAGGGGACAGTATCATAGCAGTATGATGGGTAGAAATAAAAATTGGTATCTACCCTCAGTGCCCCCTTTGCTAGATTAACATAATAAAAAAAGTAAAAGGTAGCTACTGCTTCATCCAGCTTGCTTCAGCCTACAACAGGACGGTTTACATGTGAAAGAAAATGACAAAATTCAACATTCACTGGTCCTAAACAAGCTAGTGAAAACAATTATTTATGCAAAACAAAATCACCGGAATCAGCATAAAATATTGGCAGTCGTCCGCCTTGAATAATAAGTGAAGCTCGTATTGGTCAACTCTGTTGATGGCTGATAGTTTATTGGTGATAGAACACCCATATTGGGTAAAACTGCTGATCTACTGGGATGTTCACGCACTACCATCTCTAGAGTTTTCAGAGAATGGTCCGAAAAATAGAGAAAATATCCAGTGAGCGGCAGTTCTGTGGGCGCAAATGCCTTGTTGATGCCAGAGGTCAGAGGAGAATGACCAGATTGGTTCGAGCTGATAGAAAGGCAACAGTAACTCATATAACCACTCGTCCAACCAACCAAGGCATGCAGAAGAGGATCTCTAAACGCACAACACATCGAACCTTGAGGCGGATGGGCTACAGCAGCAGAGGACCACACCGGGTGCCACTCCTGTCAGCTAAGAACAGAAAACTGAGGCTACAATTCACACAGGCTCACCAATATTGGACAATAGAAGATTGGAAAAACGTTGCCTGGTCTGATGAGTCTCGATTTCTGCTGCGACATTCAGATGGTAGGGTCAGAATTTGGTGTCAACAACATGAAAGCATGGATCCATCCTGCCTTGTATCAACGGTTCAGGCTGGTGGTGGTGGTGTAATGGTGTGGGGGATATTTTCTTGGCACAGTTTGGGCCCTTTAGCACCAACTGAGCATCGTGTCAACGCCACAGCCTACCTGAGTATTGTTGCTGACCATGTCCATCCCTTTATGACCACAGTGGACCCATCTTCTGATGGTTACTTCCAGCAGGATAACGCACCATGTCATAAAGCACGAATCATCTCAAACTGGTTTCTTGAACATGACAATGAGTTCACTGGACTCAAATGGCCTCCACAGTCACCAGATCTCAATCCAATAGAGCACCTTTGGGATGTGGTGGAACGGGAGATTCGCATCATGGATGTGCAGCCGACAAATCTGCAGCATCTGTGTGATGCTGTCATGTCAATATGGACCAAACTTTCTGAGGAATGTTTCCAGTACCTTATTGAATCTATGCCATGAAGTATTAAGGCAAGTATGAAGGCAAAAGGGAGTCCCTAATAAAGTGGCTGGTGAGTGTATGTCTGAAACCATAGGCTGCTGCAAAGTCTTTGAACTGTTTGTTAGAGAACTGAGGTCCATTGTCGCTGTAGAAAAGCTCTGGAATCCCATGTCTAGAAAAGGTGGACTTTAGATGCATTATAACATCTTCTGATCAGTTTGGCTATTTCCACAAATTTAGAGTAATAGTCCACCAGAAGTGGATAGATGCTGCTGAATGTAAAAAAAGATCCGCTTGACTTTTTGTTTCTTGTATTTTGCTGTCACAGCATCCATTTCCATTTTATTTTCCCTTCTGATGTCCATTTGTTGTCTTTTAATGACTGCCGGGCCTGATTTAACCACTTCCTCCAGCGTTAAATCCTTGTCCATTTGAAGTCTCTGAACTGCAGTTTTCAGCCAAAGCTTAAAGCGCAGTGACAAGAGTCATCATTGTCATTGGCTAGCTGTATTCTTTAGTTACGTTTACATGCACAAAATTTCACGATCTGATTAAATGTATTTGGATTAAAAAACTAAAAATAATGGGAATGTAGCATTGATATGGACATAAGTAATTGGAATAAAACTGCCAATCGGACTAAAAATGTGTCATGTAAACTTGCGAATCGGAGTATTTTGTTAGCATCTATCCAGAGCGACTAACCACGCAAGGTGGAAATACGTCACGTTGGCGTGGGGTGCACATGCGTCAGGTCAGTTAGCCTTATTGAGAATAACTTGCGTTTACATTCATGTCGATCGGATTGTCAATTGGCATAAACCACCCCTCTCGATCAGATTACAATTTCATTCCCATCCTGCCGAATCCGATGAGAATATTCTGTCCGACGTGTAATTTACACATTTTTAGTGCGATCTGCCGTTTATTCCGATTTTACTCTTTCGTAAAAAATGTTTTTCCTGGGCACAAAATATGTATCTGAAGTCTCTCTTACTGGTTGGTATTGCTGTCTTTGCATGTCTGATAAAGCTTGACCTTGTAGAATATCATCTGCTTCATCCCCCATGCAGTAGATGAGTGTGTTTACCTGGTTAGTAACTGAGCTAAGGTGTAGGTTGCTAGCAAGTCTGAACCTTTCAAACCTCCTTATCCTCTTTTCCCATTGCTGTGGCTTGGAGAGATCAAACTGCTCGGGAGGCTGGAGGTGAATGTGGCGTTCGGGGGTGGATTGCCATTCGCATTGTAGCAGCTGTTGGCTTGGTACTGTAGCAGTGACTTGTGAGGCCTTGTAGCTCCTACGCTAGGTCCCGATTCTTTGTCCGACATCCTTGGGTGTGGAGAAAACTCTCCCAGAACTGCTTACTGCCACTCCGCGTCTGACACCATGTGGTGTTTGGAGGCATAAGGATGCAAGCGACACGTTGTCGACCAACTCAACTACATCTTTATTCACCAACATCCTGCAAGCCCACTTTAAACAACAAGCTGACGGTTCCCAGTCGACCTTCCTGTTTTCCCTTTCACAATAAAACGGGCTACATTAAAGAGTTTACACCACAGGGGTTGTTGCCCTGGATCATTATTAATAATCCAGCTGCTGATATTTTTTTCTGTTCTGTTCTGCTCTTGCTTTTCTGGACTGTTACAGGTTGTTAACCTTTGTCGTCGCTACTCACAGCAGCAGGTTTGTGATCGCAGAGCTGTGTCCAGAGTAGCGTGTGCCCTCCGCCACTGGTGCGCACACAATGGCCTAGACCAGCTAGAGGATATGTCATGGCTTCTGTTTGTGATTGGCTCCAAATCAGACCTTCGATAATCCTACACAGAATCGTCTATTTTCAAATATTTTCTTTATTTAGATTTTTGACAACCCAGATCTGTTGCCACATGTAGAGAAGATTTTCTCTCTCTGACATCTGTCATTTTATCTATGCCTCCTTCAGGCCACAGTGACAGAAGACTTATGTGCGTTCTAGGTAGCACCTGCATTTTAAACGTGCTAAATCTAAATGCAGAAACAGCACTGTAATCTGTTTCAGGTTTGATAAATCGCATTGCGGGTGGTAAAGGATTACATTTGCGTATCCCCCTCCCATACATTTGCACGATTGGGTCATTATCATATGTTTTGCATATTCATGAAGCCCAACAAAAAAGTTGTAAAACGTTTGCGCCCTCTGTTCTGCTGATTTTACGCACTCAATCCGATTAGCACCTGGTTTATAGTTTAGCTTTGCGGACCCAAACAGGTTTGCGTGTGGTTTTGTACATGCAAACCTTTTGAAGATCCGGCCCTAGATGTCCAGTGTTTTGCTTTATGTTTAACAGGTGATCTAAAGGAAGATGTTAGGAAAACCTAGTTGGCTAAATCAGATGATGTAGATTGTAGGTGGGACGTTTTTCTAAATTAAATCTAATCTATGGCTAGATCCATACTCATAAACACAATAGTCCTGGAAACCACAGGAGGTCTAATGTCCAGGTCAGCACCCTCTGTCTGGCCACTGTTGGTCGTTTTTCACAATGCACATATTCAGACAGATTCTTTGTTGCTTCCAGCATAATCCTTGGAGGTGAAACACAATAGCTTTAACAGTCTCCTTCACTCCAGTTTTTATAATCTAGTATCAGTTGAGGCTTGTAAAGGTACTCTGTAATCTTATCAAATGTGTGTATTTATCTCCACAGGAACAGGAAAGTGGTGAACTATTCACAATTCAACGAGTCTGACGATGCAGGTAAGCAACACTTTAGGTGTGTTTCAGTGTGAATGAAAGTGAATTTATCTTGTACTAAACAAAGCACACGTTAGATAATGTGGCACAGAGGATGTACGAGTATGACGTAATGTTCTTGGCAGGTAGATGCAATTTAAGTTCTGCCACATTTAAACTGATTAAAAGTGGTAGCTGTTAATTTATTCTATCAAACAAAATAATTTTCTCCCATTAAATAGGAGCAGCAAGCCGTTTTCATGACTGTCGTTTAGTGGTGGAGTACCTGTTTGTATTTGATGGTACTGGTGATCTAGTGGTCAGCTTTAAGTGGGGTGAACATTTGTGGTTGGAGGTGAAACCTTTTCTGCCAGTAAATTGTGGCCCCTTTTTTTCCACTTGGAAATATGCCACCAGCTCTTGGTTTGGTTGCTGCTTGTGCACACATTCTAAAGTGTCTCAGTTAATAATCCAGATGATTTAGGTTGTTTTAGCTTAGAAATGCAGGGCTGCTTTCTGCTTCTGATGGAGCTGAGGGTTGTAGACACAGCCTGGTACTGCTGGTCAGATGTTTATCACTCAGCAGCATTAGTGGGTAACTTTTACTGGCCAACACAGTTTCCAGGTTTTCTTAATGTCTGACCTCCAACTCCAGTATTTTTCTAAGGACTATAACCCATCCACACTAAGCCACATTTGGAATCATGAATGATTTGATTAACAGGATGAAAACCCCCACGGCACTGTTGGTACGATCTTATTTTGGTGATACACAGTAACTGATACACAGTTCTCTTTAAGGAAAGCACGTCATACTAACTCAATTAATAAAAGACGATAAAGCAGTTTGCCACTACAATTAAGTTTAGGGGAACTTTTGCAGCACTGGGGATTGTTGGAATCATGACAACACTCATATGTAAGACCTGCAAACTGATTGAAAAAAGTAGTTTTTTAGTAGTGTAACAGTAGATATGTATAATTACAGTTATTAAAAAAGTTCAAAAACCTTTCAGAGGTGAATCTCAGGTCTGTTAAATGTTAGAACTGTCTTATTGCTTGAAGGTGGAGGCAGAGAGTAAGAAGATGTTCCTCTTTTCTCTTTGCCTGTAGATGAGGAGTACAGTGAGGACAAGCCTAAGAAGGTGCGCCCAGCCCCTCGTGAGCCGAAGCACAAGCGCTCAAAGAACTCGCAGGATGACAGGTTAGGACTCGGTGCACCCTGGTGGGAGCATCTGATTCTGCTGTGAGCCCTGTGCCTTTTCACAGCATGTTTCTGAATATTGTGATGCTAGCTCAGCTACGTTGAGTCTTCGAACAGCAAAGGTCCATGTGCTCTAACATTTCATACGGTGCAGATAAAGGCCACCAGATCCTACAGCAACTTCTGGATTGCACCGTAGACGGGCCAGGATGTTGCTTAGTACTTAGAGCTAGGTAGGAGTTTAGAGGGTAGAGGTCTAAATGAAGACACTGAAGAGGTAGTTCAACAAGGGCAGAAGAAGAGGAGACGACCAAGTCTGCTTTAGCTTTATTTCTGATGAACACCAGGCCAACCTTCATCGTGGAATTAAGCTCAATGTCTTGTTTTTTCTACTATTTTCCTTAGTGAGGACTCTGATGAAAAGCTCACCAAATCCAAAAATGATTCAGCAGGTAAGTTGTTTTGTTTTATATGAGACACCAACTCTGGTGTGATCCACGCACGCTCTCTGACTTCCCTTTGTGTCGTGATGCAGAGGACTTTGGCAGTGAGGAGGAAGACAATGACTTTGGAGAAGAGGAGGAGGATGAAGAAGGAGGCAGCGACTATGAAGAAGAACGAGGGAAGAAGGCAAAGAAAACCAAGGTGGAGAAGACCAGCAAGAGGGGCCCAAAGAGAAAACGGGCTGCAGGTACTTTTTAGTTTGGTTTTTAGGGGCTTTGAAGTCCATTTCTTTCCCATCTGATGTTTATTCCCAGAGTTTTATGTCTGCCTTTTTCTGACAGCTTGTAAACGATCTTACCTTGAAACTCTGCTACCAGAATTTACTCTCATACTCTAAATAAACTCGGGTGAAACTATTTATCGTAACACAGGCAGTTAATCCCCTTGTTCTGTGTACAGATGACAGCGATGATGACAAGGAAGTGAGTCGAAAGCGTACCGTGAGGCAGGCTGCGTCCAAGGCTGTTTCAAAACAGAGAGAGATCCTGTTGGGAGATGGAGGCAGTGAGGATGAGGAGCACGAAGACCAGGAGGAGCCCTACATGGATCGTACGTACAACCAAAGCAGCTCAACAACTATTAGGCCAGCAGTAAAAGGAAACTTGAAAATCCTGAATATGCCACCCAGAGCATCCAGTTCAACACATGTTTACATTGCTGGTTTTAGTCCTTGCCTTCTAAATGGTAACAATTGAGGAGAATCTGGAACCGTCCAACAGTGACCCTAAATGGCTCCACCTCGTTTTCAGGCTTTTCTTTTCAAGGCTATCTTTCAATGCTAGCTCTATTTTGAGGGCCCATTATAGTCACTTTGTCCTGGTTAACCTTCACAATATAACCTATAAAATATTGAGTCTTTTAATTTGAAGAGTATATGTATATTTTATTTTGAAAGTCCAAATTACTAACCCTGCTGATGTAGTTTTGGCCCATCAGGTATTAGGAACCGACTATTAAATGTAATCAAACATCCAACTGAGTCTCTTCAAATTCAAGTTTATTATCCGCCTTGTTCCTCAATCCCAAGATGCTTTAGGTGAACGCTGTCAGTGACTTCCAGGCTGGCATTTTTCCATGTAGCAGAGCAAATATGGATGAAATCATACAGGAACATCAACCTTTCCATTTTAAGCAGGATGATGATGTTCTCATATCAGTCCTTTCATCTTTCAAAGGTTGGAAAGGTGACCTGTAGAGATGATTGGAAAATGGCAGCTCTTCATCTGTCTTGCTAACTCCACTGATATAAAAAAGAACATTTGAGCTGCCTTTTTCTTCTTTTTTTTATTGTTTAATTGTTGTCATTAGTTTGTTTATTTGACCAGGTTGAGAATGTGGTCAGGGATGGAAAGACCAGGAGGTCATGCTGTGTTCAGAAGCCGACACGTCTTCTCTTATGGTCTGTCGTAGCCCAGGTCCAGATGGACTAAGGATTTTCCTTCTCAGTGGGCTTTATGTGACAACTGAAAAGAGCCCACCTGCAGGACTTTAAATTTAGATTGATCAGCCACAGATTGTCCTGCGTGATAATCATAATGGATAAAAAGTGAACAAAAAGTGCAAATGTGAAACTTTCTACATTATCATGTTTTATGTCAAATGTTCATTTGCTCTGTTTACACACAGCTGATGAGTCTGGCAGTGATGAAGACTTCATGGTGGAGGATGATGATGACAGCGACTATGGCCGCTCCAAGAAGAAAGGAAAGAAGGTCATCCGACGGGGACGGCCGGACAAGAAAGAGAAGAAGAGCCCCAAACCCCGACTAAAGGCCACAGGTAGCTAGGAAAAAAACTGGTCCTCTGGTTTATGGTCAGAACTTTTCTTCATTTTTAACCCAGTTTGTAGAACAGTTATTGTTGTAGAACCAGTTTGCATCATTTTAAGAGTATCGCAACCTTGCTGACATTAGATGCTTTACGTTCTAAAGCTTTAGGGGTGCTTTCTGGGGCTCTTACCGCAGCCCCTGCTTGTGAACTGTTGTTCTGAGGGATGTTCTTCTTTCCTCCAGTCACCCCCAGCCCGATGAAAGGAAAGGGCAAAGGACGCCCCAGCACCAAGACCGTGGAGAAGAGCTCACCCAAAGAGGAAGAGGACGAAGAAGAGCCAGAAAGTCCTCTGGAGGACGAAGAGGACGAGGCGGCTGAGAAGAAGGAGACATCCCCCGCCCCCAAGACAACGAAGGAGTCTGCAGGAGGAGAGGAGGAAGAGGAGGAAGATGACGAGGAAGAGAATGGCTCAGAAGAGGAGGCGCCCTCTGGAGAAGACTAGAAGATGGTACCTGTTTGAAGCCCATCCTCCACATCTTTCTCTGTCTCTTATTGATATGTGTTTTCTTTTGTTGCTCTGTATTTAGGTTGGTTTTTTTTCTATTGTTATCTTTTCTCCTGGTGGCCTGGCTCAATGGTTTGGAGACTTTACGCTTTGTGCCCTTACTTCCTGTTTGAACCAGCACCACAATGTTTTCAGCATCCACCCTTTCTGTAGAACGGCGTCCCAGGATTCTCAGCGTCAATGAGCATCCGTTCTACGTCAGAGCAGAGCAGTGACATGATCACTAGCATCCTTGGATAACCTTTTACTGTTTCTTTTTGCCGGTACAGGCGATCACAGGTGGTGTTCAGTATCAATAGGCAGTGCGCTGTGCTTCATGCACATGAACACGCCCAGGGCGTAACTAGGTTTTCCTACATCCTTGGTTTCTTCTCTGCTTCGTGCAGTTAGCATTGTCGAGTGTTGAAAAGACACTTGTTTTATTTAAGGCAGCCTTCAGATACTGCTGCACATGGTTTCCTGAGGTATTCCATATGTAGTTAAAGGTGTCCCCTCATGCTCCACAGCTTTCAGAGCAGCATGCTTGTGATTCTTTTTATTCTGTTTTAACGCCCATGTTAAAATCTGTCCACCTGTTTGGCACCTCCTTTGTAATTTCACCTTCATGTGCTCATCAGCTGCTTCTTCTCTTTCTTTTCTTACATGCAGCTGTTTTTTAACGCAGTTTCAAACAGCGCCCTCTGCATGGCTGCAGCATCCTAACATCCAAGCCCTTGTGCCAGGCGCCTCCACATCATATTTTGTTTTCAGAAATGCAGCAAGAGGTGTTTTTGTTTTGAGAGTTTAAAACAAGAATGTTTTTTTTTTTCTCCTGTTGGTTCATTGTTCTAATTCTCTATTCAGATTTTTTTGTAATGTTTGTTTTTTAAGAAAAAGAAATAAAATGTATCTTGATTTTAAAGAAAAACCGTTGACCCTATCTAATCTGTTCTGTGTGATGGTTGGAGCAACCATCCCTTACTGCACTCTTTCCTCCCCTGTCAGCTTAGTGGTTACTGTTGGTATCCAGTCAGTTTTTGTTCAGTTCTTTACGTTGCCCACGTTAGTATTTCCCATGTGAATACATTCGTAATCCCAAAATTCTGAAGCTCTACGTAGACTAAAGCTGGGCAGCTTGGTGTTCGGGTTCATTTGTCTGTCAACGCCTTAATTTTCGATCGGTTTGGTTTCACTAGTGGCTCTGATATCATCCCTGAAGGCCTGAGAATGTAACAAGTCCTCACGTTTTAAGCCTCTGCTACAAGCAGCAAGCTCGGCTTGAAACAAGTCACCAATTTGTCCACTCAGCAGAACATCCAAAGCCATAGACGATCTCAGTACTCGTGATTTGTAGATCAGGTGCAGCACTTGTGAGATTATCCTTTTTAGCGATACGCAGTGTTTGATGTCAAAGCAAAAAAAAATAAAAATAAACGGAAGAACTTGCTGTTGCAACCTTGGGACACTGTTTTTCATATGGATCGTCCTAAGGCTGCGATAGAAAGATGTCCTGGGTTCTTGCAGGAATCTGGAACCTTTGTTCAGAAGCACATTAAATTGTTTTCTACCTGCCTGAGACAGCAGGTCAGTGTTTTTCTATGTTCAGGTCCTGAATTGGCACCAAATCCTTACAGTGCAGTCATTTTAACACTGTTGGATGTTTAAAAACCAGGATAAGGTTTGTTCCAAGCTGATGCTCAGAGCTCTGCAGAGTTCACAACACTGAGGGCTTAAAACCAAGCTCCTCCATTCTCCCACAGGAGGCACATGGCATAAGGCTGTGGTTCTGTTTCTCTCTCATCCACTCTTCAACTTTGATCTGTTTCTTTTTTGTTTTTTTTCTGATCTACATTGAGTTGTTCTGGCATTGTTAATGTAAGCCAATCTGTGATTCCTACAGAGACCAGGCAGTGAAGCTTTTGTCAGTCTTGTGGAAAAAGGAACACTGAACTCTTCAATCTTTTTGCATGTTGTGGAAAAAGTGCGAAGCGATGATGTTGAATAATGCTGGCAGTAGCAACCATGTGGTCTAAAGGAAAAGTATTAACAACAATGTTGAATAATGTTTTGGTTTCCCAGCTTCTAATAAAGGCAACCTACTTTTTATACAGATTACCTGCTTGTCTCATGACCTTGAGCTCTGAATGAATGTAACCGTGCAGATGATGGTGTCTGAGATGTTTGAAAGAGCAGCAGCCCTCATGATATAATTACTAAATCAGCGTAGGTGTTATGTTAGCAATTTC
>JAHHUM010000263.1:0-17256 GCA_036173005.1 Crenichthys baileyi
TTTTTGGGCAAAGGAAACAAATAGAAGCAAGTTAGATCCGCGCAAGAAATCACAGCAGAGATGGCCCGATTAGAATGAAACAGGGCCGCTGTCACAAAGCGTCTCCCTCACACTGTCAGCTCAGAGGTGACGCCGCGCAGGGCTCTGAGGCATGACTTCTCCACATTTATCACATGATCATGGTGAAGGGAACAGCGTATTTTGAGAGATAATAGCAGCAGGCAATAAATTGTCTAAATGATTAGATCGTCAACGTTAAAGCGCTAATTCCAAGGCAAATTGGGATTCCGTTCAGAACCAGTTTGCTGACATTTAGCAGATCTGCTGGAAATGGGAGGGGGACGAGGAGACAATGTCACAAGTTTCCCTTTGTTGACTCTAAGTACAGTTGGGGGTTTACACGTGTCTATCTCGATACAATAAAACATGACTCATGGAGCTAATATTTCTGCCAGAGTTTGTGCATAATTACACATGCCAAAGGAGTTTGTCTCTAAATTCATTATAGACCCTAATGATTTTTCACTCTTCTTTCTTGACATTAGTTGAAGCTTTTGCGGGACTATGCGAGCCTAAACAGGGAAGGGGAATATCTTTTGAACCTGTGATCAGTGCAGCCTGAGCCAGCAGGTGAAAGAGGCCGTGTTCAGGAAGAAGAGGATGTAGGCCTACTTTACAGCTGCTGCTAAGTGCTTCTCTCAACGGTGTGAGAAAGGCGCCGAGTTATAGAGCTGAGTCTTGCTGCACGGTTACAGCACCTTTACGCATGCATACTGCCTGCAATGAAGCAATGGATTATGTTACATGATGCACATCGAATGCACTTATTGACTTATTTTGTGATGCATTAGAGCGTGTGGCTGCGCAGAAGATGCACTAAAGTGATTGGGCTTTGGATTATCATTTTTACTGCTGTAAATCCTCTTCCTGTTTAAATTTCAGTACTCCACTCATACACGTTTACAAAGAATTAAAGCCACAGTAATTTTAAGATATTTCTTTATTTTATCTTTTTGATGTGAGACTGGTAGACATTTAAACTGAAGGTCATCTATTGTTCACAATACTTTGAAGCTGCATCAAACTGAAGTGTTTTATTTTAAGTAGCAAAGAGATCCTTAAAAGACTGCAAGCACAGATTATAATATCATGTAAACGTGAATACATATCAACAATTCAGTAAAAAAAACAACAAGAACAAAAAAAAAAAAAAAAAAACGAGGTGCAGTAAACACAGTTAATGTTTGATGGTTGTGCCTTCTAGATAAAAAAAACTCCCAAAATTCCATTTTTTATATTACCAATAAAATAATGTTTTTAATACAAAAATGTTGACCTTCTGAAAAGTATATCCATGTACCGTCCAGTATTTACACTCAATACTTGGCTGGTTCTTCATTTTAATGAATTACAGCTTTACTGCCGTGTGCCATGGAGCCGATCAGCCTGTGGCTCTGCTGAGGTGTTAAAGAAGCCCAGGATGCTTTAGTAGCAGCCTTTCATTCCTCTGCATTGTTGGGTCTGCTGTCTCTTATCTCTGCCTTGACAAACTCCTTGGATTCTCAGTGGGACTTAGGTCAGGCCAGTTAGCTGGCTAACCAAACACAGTGGTACCATGGTCATTAAAGCTGCTATTCATACTTTTGGCAGCGTGGGAAGTGCTGCTGGCAAAATAAATCTGCATCTTCATAAAGGTTGTCAGTAGAGGGAATCATAAAGTTCTTGGGAGGCAGCTGAACTGGTTTTGGACTGAGCAACACTGACCAGATGACCAACACTAGCAGATGACATGGCTTCCCATATCATCACCGACAGTGGAACCTTCACAGTGGACCTCAGCCAGCTTGGATATGTGCTTCTCCATTTTAACTCCAGGAGCTTAATTTCCGAATGAAATAAATCTGGAAAGGGGACTTTGAACCACTGAGCAACAGTTCAGTTATTTTTCTCCTACTAGCCAAGGTAAGACGGTTCTGACATTGTCTCTGGTTCAGGAGAGTTTAACGCAAGAAGCAAAACACTTTTAACTCACATCTGTGTGTGGTGGTTCCTGAAGCAATGACTCCAGTCACAGTCCAAACTTTGTGAATCTCCACCAAACTCTTGCTTAACAACACTCCCAATGTTGTGGTTAACCTTCTTGCTTGTGTACCTTTTTCGATATTTTCCTTCCACTCAACATTCTATTAATGTTTGAATACAGAAAAGTGTAAACAACCAGCTACTTCAGCAATAATCTTTTGTGGCTTACCCTCACCCGGAGGGTGTCAATGACTGTCGGACAGCTGTCACGTAAGTTTTAAAAAATACACTATAGTTTTTGATCTTAATACACAATTTCCTGAGAAACTGAATTTGGGTTCTCACTAGCTGTGAGCCATAATCATCAAAGTTAACAAAAATGAATGATTGACTTATATTAAAATTTTGATATTTTTAAATTCATTATATATATTTATAATATATATTATATATATATATATTATATAATATATAATTTATATAATAAATATGATTTTAATATAAATTCACTTTTGGATGATTCCAGTTTTTTGGGCACTTATAACAGATTTGATCGGAGATTAAGTTTAATTTGAATTTTCTTATATTCTCAGCGACTGCACCAATCACACTTTTTTTTGAGTTTAGTTTTGTCTGAATTATGCGCTCAGGTTCTTATGTTTGGAGTTTTTTCCTGTGTTATTTTTCTATTTTAGCTTTGTTCCGTTAGCGCTCACTTTTGTTTTATTAGTTTCCCTGTTAAATCATTAAGACTAATTCCATGAGCCATTTCCTCAGTTTCCTCTAGCTGCAAGCTTTCATCCAAAGCCGCAATTCGTTTTACATTCCAATCATCAGATCCTCAATATTATAAGCCTGTAGTTTACAGTCACCTCTTTCCAGATCCTCCCATTGCTATGCCTGCTTTCTGATACTTCTGCCATGTTCCCCTCCAGTGTGATACCGGCATTGTTTTTCACCACCTTATCTGTACATTTTTCCTTAATCTTCAATAAAAAAACTTCAGTCATGAGACTGTCAACCTCTTGCCTGCATTTGGGTCAAGCTACATGACAAAGCAGGACACTTTGAGGTCTGGCCTGCAGATGCTGATTATGGCTGATTACAGTTTTCTTTCTAATAGAAGTATAATATGTGTGTGTGTCCATAACCTTCAGCTGATCATACTAAACCCAAACTTAAAGTGCACTACAGAGCCACCAAAAAAACAAGAAATGGACAGCGAAATATTTGATATATATTTTTTTGTATCTTACCTGTCAGTCATCTGCCAGAGCCAATCAAGAAAAAATGGCTAGTTGAATGGTGCATCGTTATTTTTTTATGGGTGTCATTAGAAGCCATTCCTACAAACAGATTAGAAATCTTAAGAGTTTTTGACCCTATTCATGTAATGACAAACTTAGCAAAATTATTAATGTGAGATGTCTTGCGCTGTTGCAGCTCCTGCTAACATAAGTCTAATAAATGATACTTCCATGTTTCTTTCACTCAGCTTCACTTTTCTTTGTGTTAACTTTTCCTTGGTTTGGTGAAGTGCTCTGCTGTCCGAGTCTGCAGAAAAACATGTTTATTACACAATCCCATAAGTCCTGCCAACTAAACAAAATGAATGAATGACGAGCTGAGTGATGGCCCTTTAGATGCAAATAGCTATAGGTATATTACTGTGACTGATTCACCACATTTCGAATGTCGATTATTGTCCAATAGATAATGCAAAAAGCTTATTTGCAAGGCAGGCAGAAAAAAAAGAAATCCACCTTGCCTATAGAGGGGAGGTGAGCCGTGTCTGTCTGTCTCAGCCTGTGGCCCCAGAGCAGCTTTATCATTCATAGGACTAAACAGACAATCAATTCAGCAGCCATGTATGAAGGATGAAGGGATGCGACAAGCTGTGAATGATGAGAAGCCAAAAATCAAAGGCCTAAGTCCTTCTGAGCTCTAATGGCCATTACCAGCCCAGACAGCAGCAGTAAAATGAGGTTAATCATTCGCATGGAGCCGCTCAGAGAAGATTGACTGAACTTGATGTCCAGTCATATCACTCATAAATATTTACCTCACATTAAACAGCTGTGCTGGCTCTGTTGCTGCGTGTTGATTTCTGATTGATGCCATCAAATTATTGTTTCAAGTGTGGTCAGTGAAATTCATTAAGGTGATACTTCTACCAAGACTCAATTATGCTCACCAGAAGGAATGAATAAAACACTAAAGTGACAGAAAATAATGACAAAATGTTACTTCTTCAGGTTCCTGCTAGGAAATTTGCAGTGCCTTGTAGAAATATTCAAACCAAATTTTGTCATGTGCCAACTAAACACGCTATTGTTTTTCACTGGCATTTTATGAGGGACTGAAACAAAGCAGTATGTAATTGGGAGATGGAAGGAAATGATATATGGTTTTATACATGTTTTTCCAAATAAAAATCTGAAAAGTGTATTTGTGTTGAGGCACCCTCTACTCTGATGCCTTTAAATAAATCCTGTGTCTTCAGAAGTCAGCTAATTAGTCAATAAAGTTTACACCATTATTAAATCCATTGTTGAACGATTACCAATTTAAAGTTGCCACAAGCCATGTGGGGGCCACAACAAAGACGTGGAGAAAGGTGCTCTGGTCAGATGAGACCAAAATGTATCTTTTTGGCCTACATGCAAAATGTTACAGTGGTGGCAGTAGAAAACTAGTATTGCACATCACCCTGAGCACATCATCCCCAAAGGTGGTGGCAACATTCTTCTGTGGGGATATTTTTCTTCTGCAGGCAAAGAGTTGTTGGTCATAAAGGATAAGAAGATAAAAGCAGCTAAATACAGTAAAATCTTGGACAGAAACCTTTAAGTTGAATCCACAAGATTTCACAGTGTTGTGGAGGTTGACCTTCGAGCAGGATAATGAATTTAAATGTACAGCCAGACCTGCAATGGAAAGGTTCATATGAAAATTTTGTGTTTGAATGGCCCAGTCAAATTCTAGACCTAAGTCCAACTGAGAATGTGTCAAGACTTGAAATTGCTGTTCAAGGACACTTTACTGAAACAAGTTTGAGCTATTCTAAACAGAATAATTGGCCCGTAGACATGCAAAGTTGGCAGAGATATACCCCAAGAACCTGCAGCTTTAACTGCAGCAAAGTATTGACTCAGGGGTCTGAATACAAATCCATGAAACAGGTTCAAGATGTTTATTTGTAAATAAAATTGAAAACCGTATAATGTGACACAACTTAAAAAAGGTCAAGGTGTATGAATACTTTTGCAATGCACTGTACATTTGTATTGTTTAGACAAATAAAATAAAGCAGAAAGAAATGATAAGCTTATGGATAAGGTATGCTGCAGTATTGAACGCTCGGGCCCAGTCCTTTGACCTTATTGACAAAGTGAAATCAGAAATTTCCTTTATAAAAGAAGTTAATGTTTCCTCAGGCAGACATGTTTCCAATTCAATCAGTTTTAATGAAGCCAGTGCTCAGTGCTTACTGAAGTGGAGAAAAAAAGGCATAAATGGCTGATGGTAATAGAGGACATATTACTGGAGGAAGGGGTCAGACACAATGTGCGTGTATCTAAGTGGCGAAAAATGCCTCCATCAGGCTGGTACGAGCCAATGGCTTGGGAAGCAATGAATTGCATGAGCTTTAAATGATGCATTTGGTCTCTGGGGCGAGGCTGGAGGAGACTGAAGGGTCAACTGTAAAAGTACACCGATGGACGACTTGGCTCAGATGATGCATGTGGGTTATCATTAAGTGGCCAATGATACTTGTGTATAAAACTAATTTACATAAATGTATTAAAATGGTCTAAAAAATGAAGTTATAACATGAAATGATTTGAATTGTCCTGAAAACTTGAAAGATTCTGCTTACTACTGTTACAAATGTGACTAAATGCAGGGATGCTTTGTATGTCTGCAACTTGCATATCAGCATGGTCAGATGCACTGGCTTCCTTCCCACAGGAAGATGCCTTTAGCCTGTGTTATGGCCGGTGCTGCTGCTCCATGGTGAAGTGAAACATATTAAGCACACTCATGCACGTGTAATCTGCTCAGGTCTTTGAGTCGAATCATGTGCATGATCTGTCATTTGCTCGGTGTTACAGTACGTTGTCTGCTGCCTTCTTTATACACATCCACTCATACTAAATGAAAATATTCTGCAACGCTATGTTTTAGTTGCTAAACATCTAACTGCAACATCCTAGTCAGAAAATGCATTTCATTTGGACAAATGCAAAGTAAAATAAAGATTATACATGTATTAAGATATTTAAAAAATTTAGTAAAAAAGTGTGATCTTGCAGAAGCCAAGAAAAATAACTCTGTTATGTCTTTGGTTGTAAAAGATGTCGCTGTACGTATTTGTAACCGTGAATCCCGATTCTGTGTTGTTTTATTTTAAAGCTAAAATGTAGAGGACTAACGTGTTATTATCCTATTTTTCCCAGTCATGAGAGCTTCCACAGCTGTCTTCTTCTCTTCATCCCCCTGCAACTGAAAATAATAGCGTAAAAACCTGTCACTTGCTTTTCATTTATTGACTAATATACCTAAATTCTACTGCAACAAAAAATCTCACAGGGTGGCATCCACATGATAAAGGTAACATTGGCTATTTTTGATGAATTTTCCTAATACCTAGCATTGTATGATAAGATAAACACTCACTTGTCCCTTTATTAGGTAGACCTTTCAAGTACTGTGATGGACTTCCTTTTACCTTCAGAACTGCCTTAATTTTTTTGTAGCATAGATTCAACAAGCTGCCAGAAACATTCGTCAAAGAGTTTGGTCCATGTCAGCATGATAGAAGCTTTTTGGTTGCACATCCATGAGGCCATGGGGGCCATCTGAGTAAAGTGAACTCATTGTCATCTTAAAGAGCAGTTTGAGAAGATCTGATGGTGCATTCCTGCTGGACATAACCATCACAAGATTGGTACACTGTGGTCACAAAGGGATGGACATGGTCAGCAACAATACTCAGGTTGGCGGTGGTGTTTAAGCAATTGTTAGTTGGTACTGAGGCTCAAAGTGTGACAAGAAAGTATTCCCTAGCACCACTACGTCACCAGCAGCAGATGCCACTGATACAAGGACGGATTTAGGCCTTCATGTTCTTCATACCAACTTCTGACTATCTAAAGGTTCCAGCTGAAATCGAGGCTCATCGAACCAGGTAACGGATTTTCAATCTGTTATTTGTCTGTGTGAATTAACAGTTTCTTGTGAACAGCTGACAGAAGTGGCTCTTCGACCGCCGTACCCCAACTGATTAATGGTTTGACACCCTTTGCGAATCAAAGGTGGTATTCTTCATACCTGTGTTGTAACAAATTTATTTGAGCAATTTTTGCTTTTCTATCACCTCAACCCAATCTGGCCATTCTCCTCTTGCCTCTGACATTGACTAGACATTTTCATCCACACAACTACTGCTTCCTAGATATTTTCTATTTTTCCCAAGCATTCCTGAGAATTACAAGCTTGTCTGGCACCAACAACGCCATGTTCAGTCACTTAAATCTACTTTCTTCTTTATTCTGATGTTCAGTAAGTCGTCTTTATCATATCTAGATGCCTAAATGCATTATGTTGTTGCTACTTAATTGACACTACATGTGTTAGGAAATAATTCAGAAGGTGAATCTAATAAAGTACCTAGTGTGTGTAGAAGTTCAGTTCTAACCTCTGAAACTACACTGTCTGAACCTAGAGGCAGGATTAGTACTACCCAGAAAATATTTGTGGTGTAAATTTTGCCATCTGTATCTGCCATGACTGCGGCCAGTACATTTGTGACGCAGCTGACTAAGCGCGGTAACTATTGCAATGAGAAATGGGACACTCCTGTAAGATTTGATAAAACATGTGTTCTCACTGATCCTAAAGCTTATAAAGTCATATTCCAAACATCTAAAGATATCAAACTAAACATTACAATATTTTTTTACTTTAAATAGTAAGTTTTAAACAGAAATATTTCATCTTTTTTCTTTTTAAATTGTATTTATTTTGCTTTTAGCAAAAATTTATAACATTAAACAAAATACTCTAAAATGTATTAAACTACACCTTTTTATTAGTTGGTAAAATATTTCAAATGTATAAATATAATTTATTTGGTTATTTTGTTAACTCATAATATTTTTATTTGACCTAATATAATGTGACGTCAATGTGATATCAAAACCCTTTAAACTAGACACTACTGTGGTTACTGTGGCAATAAAAATATGTTAAATGAAAAAAATATTTACATTTTTGAGTGTGTCACCCCGTTAATTCCTAGTTTGGTTCTGGATTTGTTTTCTCTTTGTCTTTTTGGCTTCCTTTCTCCTACACCAAAGAAAAAAAAAAGGACTTCCTAGTCATGGAGTGAATGGATCTGGGGTTAGAGCTAAGACTGAGGGGCAAAGGATGACCAAAACCTGACCAAGAAAAACATCACAGATACTGGCTTTGTACAAACAGCACCTGAGAAGATTTGCTCATTCAAATATGGACAATTTATCCCTCAAAAACAAAGAGACAAAAAGGCAGTCAAATTGCTGGTAAGAAATAACTCAAACATCTTTCTTTTACCTGAGTTTTTATTTGCCGTTTACAAACTTGGTCTGGTTCGGTTGACCCAAAGATAGTATGATTTCGGTACGATTTAGGTCTTTAAAGATTATGCTTGTGTTCTTGCAATGTTTTCCAGGGCCCTAAGAGGATATAAAAATCGCAGGAATTAATTTTTTGAGGCCTCTTTTCTTGTGCCCAGACCCATCTAGTAAGCAGGGCTTTCACAACACAAACTGATGGTTTTAAAAATCTTCCAATGGCAACACAAGTGTACATCAACAGTGACAACGTGCCATCAGATAGTCAAGGGCCAGATTCGTGAAGGGTCAAGAGGGGAATAATGAGCACATGTGTGTGGACAGAAGGGGAGAGCAGAGGGGGTTGTAGTGTGTGTTTGTGTGTCTCAACCGACACAAGAGAGATCCAGCCCAGTCTCCCACACAGCTTTGTCATATCATTCAGAGATTAGGAACACACATGTCAAGCCCGGCAGAGCCTGCTGCAATAATGTACCTGCCAGCTCTCAAGATCCACTCAGCCCTCGCTCAACCCCTGCTTCTGACGCACTGACACAAAAGAGCGCACACACACACACACACACACACACATATCTTTAGTTTCTTTTTAAGCAACAATATTTATTAATATGCGTAAAGAGATACAAAATATTATGAGATTATCTCATGATATTATTTGTCCAACATGAGGAAAAAAAAAACACGGAATGAGTAATTTCTGTAAAGGGAAAATGCAATCCACTACATGTATAGAGAAAAATCATACCACATATCAAAGATATGAAAAGGTTGGAAGCTGAGAAAAGTGGATATTTTACATGAAAAGCCTGATGGGAGAAGGTCGGCGTCTTTCTTCTTGACAGTCTTGCGTAAGAAAAAGGAGAGCGAGAAGGCTGAAAGAGATTCATTTCCACTAGGATCCAGGGTCATCCAACTAGTCATCCTAGAAGCACTTGAAAAATATAGAGCGAAGACTGGAGATATTCTTCTCTCCAAAAAGGACTATGACTGAGGAGAATCACTGACCTTCAAACAAGCTCTCTATCCATATAGAGTAGGGGAAGACATGCACAATCCATCAAAAATGCACATGAACTTTCCCTCTTCAAATAGTTCCCGCTCGAAAAGCAGTCAATGGATCAACTATGAATATTGCATGTAGTGAATTGCAGGTCTTCAGAATTCACACTGAAAGAAAAAAAAAACAAAAAACAAACAAAACAGTGATTTTGGAACGTCATACATCAAGATCTTACGGAAGGGTTTTCTCAGGATAAAATGTTCACATGTGGGTGAATAACCCATTTTGATTCAGCTCATTGTTTTGAACAAAAATCCCATCACTTTGCTTTTAAAAAAGAATCCTAAAGCATATAAAAATATCACCCAAGTCAAATTGGCTTTTTGCCACAGTCTTTCTCCAGGATTGGCAAGATCAGTGTTAATTTTCAGCTGGCCTTTGATTGGATGAACCCGCCTCCCTCATGCACGACACGGATAGCACAGGTCAGTGGCTGGTGCAGTGTTGCATGAAACAAACAAATAGAAAAAGGCACCTTGTGGCACTTGGCTCTCTCCAGAATGCAACTGACGGTGAGCCTGCCAGCAACCCATAATAATGACCACTAACCAAAGAATCGGGGGTTTGGAGGAGGTAACGAGAGGAGGGGTGGTGTGGAAAAGACCTGGGAACCTGGAGAAAGAAGCATTTAAAAAACTGGACATGGTTTGAAACTGGTTTGAAACTGACGTTGCGTTTTATTATGGTAAAAACTCACAAAAAGGTGACAACAACAACTATTAATTGTGAGAAATATATCTGAATAATTTTACACTGTAGGTGTGTTTGACATAATACATAAAATAAATAAATGCAATATTCATTGAGCCACAAACTTTAATATATTGGGATTTGTGGTGGTAGGGCATCACAAAGTAGTGCATATTTCTAAACAGGAAAGAAAAGGATGCATGATTAGCCAAACCTTTTTTACCAAAAATATTGCCATTTTATAGTCCTGCATTTAGCGCCAGTCATTTTACCATCAACTCTGACCAGCTTTCATGTCCCTGCTGAAGAAAAATGTTCCCACAGGTTTACTGTCACCACCAACTGTTTGCTGCATCTGCTACGTGTCTTGTGGCCAACTGCAAACAGGAGTTTTCTATGACTTTCTTTCAGCAATGTCTTTCTTCTTGCCACTTTTTCATAAAGGTCAGATTAGTGGAGTGCACAATATACAGTTGTCTTGTTGACAAATTCTGCCTCCCGTGCTGTGGACCTCTCCATCTCCTTTAGAGATACCAATTGGCATCTTGGTTCCTTTTATGATTAATGCCCTCGTAGCCCGACCGGTCTGTTTAGGTGGATGGCCACGTCTTGGTAGTTTTGCAGTTGTATCATACACTTTCCATCTACAAATGATGGATTAAAAGGTGCTTCATGGGATGTTCAAAGCATAGGATATTGTTTTATAACTTAACCCTGCTTGAAACTTCATAACTTTCTCTCTGACCTCTATGCTGTGTTCCTTGGTTTTCACAATGCTGGTTATTCACTAATGTTCTTTAACAAAGCTCTTTGGTCTTTACAGAAAATTTGCATTAATGTTCAGATTAAGTTACACATGGATGGACTCTCTTTACTAATAAGGTAGCTTCTGAGGCAGTTGGTTGAACTGGACTTTACTCAGGAAAACTAGAGTAAAGGGGAGAATGCACCCCAATTTTTTCTGTCATAACATCAATCTTATCAGTGGACCAGAGGTGCGGTACGAGCAGAGATTGTTGGTGAGATGATATTTCTTTAATGAGGTGAGCCAACAATTTTCTGTGCAGGTTTCACAGAGATCCAAGGTAACAAAGTTCAGCAATAAACAGTCCTGGTTTCTGGATTGCAGGATAAACCTCAAACAGTAGGAACAGACAGACTAAATAGACTAACGACACCGCCAGGAACAAAGGACAAAGACTAACTTAAATACAGACGAAGGTAGACATGGAACAATAGGGCAGGTAATCAGGGGAAACAGACACAGGTGTTGAACAGGCATGCGGGAAGACAGAGGGGCAGGTGAACCTAATACAAGACTAAAGCTTGAGAAAAGGGACTAATTAACAAGACAGAGAGCAGAGCAAAATGAAACTATAGACAAAGATAAATAAAGCATAAGAATCAAGAATAAACATGAACTAAAGGAAACTGAGAAACTGGAGGGAACACAACAACCTAAGAACTTAGCAAAATAGAAACCATAAGGAAACCCTGACTACAAAAGTAAACAAACCTAACCCAACATAGAACAAAGTGAGAGGGACACTGAGTGTAAGGGGAACTAAAACCGAGTAATTAATAACTAAAGAGGAGAACTAATGGCGAGAGGAATAACAGAAAGGAACCAATAAATAGGAGAGTGCAAGGGAACCAATACTATAACATGAACATACAACAAGACACAAAACGAGAGCAAAGCTAGGGACCCAGAGAACTATAATAGTAATAATAATAATAATAATAATAAGGAAACCATTCTAAGTAAATAAATAGGAAAGCAACACCAAGGAAACTAAGTGCGAGAGGAGGACACACTGGGAGGCAGAAAAAAAACAGAACAGTCAGAAAACAGAAAGCAATAAACAACATGATTACAAAACCACAAACAAGAAACATCTAGCTAAAAGTAAACAAAACCACAAACAAAGTCCAAAATGTCCAAAATGTCCAAACTCTGACATTTTCAGAAATTTATTTGGAAAAACAATCATGTACATGTAAACCATGTATTCTTTTTTTCTTCAACTTCACAGTTATACTACTTTGTGTTGATCTAACTGTCATGAGTTGTAGTTGAGACCCAAATGCAGAGTAGAAGGCTCATATTGTAGCAGACTATTTATTAAATGAGGACAAAAAGACAAAACCAAGGAACAGAAGCACAAGAAAGGAGCTGGTAGGCAAATGACTGGAATAATCAAACCAACAGAGACAGGAGCAGAAGCAACCTGGCATGGATGCATATGAACAACGGCAGAATCTGGCTTGGAGGTATGAAACAAACTGGATTTTAATTGCTGGAAGGTGATTGAATGCTTTGAGAACCAAATGAGACTAATCAGAAGAATGCAGGGCAGCTCGGTAAGGAGCTAAACTGAGGAGCTGAGGACTAATCATTACAGAAACTGGCACAGAGGTAACTAAACAGGACACCAAAGGATCTTAGTAAACTAAAAGCTAAAGATTTAAGTTGGAATAAGAATCTAAACCAACACAGAAGAACAGAGCAAAACGAAGAGCTAAGAATCTCACCACAAAGGAATAAGTAGTCTATGAAACACCATTAGTGACAAAAGACAATAAAACACAAAGAACCCCAATTTCTCTTTTGGAAATCTGCATTGTTTTTAACAAGGTTTTCCAGCTTCCATATCCCTCCTGAGAAAAGGATCCCTACAACATGAGGCTGCCACCTCTATGTTTTACCATAGGGATGGTGTTTTCAGGATGTTATGCAGTTACTTTTCCATCTCACATTGCAAGTTGTAAGCAGGCCTTTTCTGCAACTTTATCCTTGAGCTGTATGCTGTGCTCGTTTGCCATCATGTAACTGTTTGTTAGAACATTCTCTTGACAAACCTCTGAGGCTTTTGCAGAACAGCTGTATTTATACTGATGATAAATTACACACAGGTGGACTTTATTTACAAATTAGGTGACTTCTGAAGGCCATTGGTTGCCATGTTTTTATTTAGAAGTATTAGAATAAATGCGACTCAATAGAGATGCACAATAGAGTTTTATAATTTTTTATATTTTAAAAACCATTTTTCATTTTCCATTCACTTCACAATTATTCAACACTTTGTCTTGATCTATGGCATAAATTTCCAATAAAATACATTTAGGTTTGTGGTTGTTAATAAAATGCCAAAAGGTGCAAGGGGTTTAAATAGCTTTGTTCAATGTAGTACTGTTTTACTCGCGAGAATTTGTATCCCCTGCGTTGGGAGTGCGCATTCGGCAGGAAGAGTGGGCCCAGTAGTTTTCACCTCAGTTCTAACCTGTCAGGAGATGGGGTTGTTGGCTCTGTGCTCTGTGTTCTGTTTGGTTCCAGTCCTGCAGATTCTCCACCAGAGGGCTTCCTCTAGTCGGCTGCTGGGCTGGGTTTGTCACCTCCTGCTGCACCTCCTTGCAGGTTCAATCAGCTTCATTCCACTGGCAGCAAAAAGAAGCAGGAAGCCAGTCACTCTTCGCCTGAGTGTTAACCATCACTGGTAATGTCAAGCCTCCTTCTAAGCATTTCCCTGAGCTTTATTCTGAACATTATTCTGAGTTTTTTGTGAACCAACCTGAGCATTTTTCTGAGCATTTCCCTGAGCATTATTCTGAGCTTTTTATGAACCAATCTGAGCATCCTACCAGAACCATCTGATCTCTTATCTGCAGAACCTGCAGTAATCCTTGTGTCTCTCCTCTCCTGAAAGTATTACCCAGTTCCAGTTCCGTCGTGAAGTTTCTCCTGTGAACTTACCTCCACCATTACATGGACCTCTGTTATTACCTGGATCACATTCCCACGACTGGCTTCCGTTCCGCTAACCAACCTATCCATCTTCAACCTTGTCTTCTGCACTACCTGTTAGCCCAGCACCACTGCAGTCTTCATTACCCTCTGGATTTCATCAACTTTGTGGAACAAACATCCATCGTCACGACACCGCTGAACCTTCAATCATTCTACATCCCAGTTGTGTCATCGACTCAGTAACCTGGGAGATTGAGGACATCATTACCCATGCTCTTTATAAAGAACCCGATTCTAGACCTCCTCTACAGGCTACCCTCTATGTTCCATCTTCTGTCCGTTCTCACGTTATTCACTGGTTTCATACCTCCAGATTCACCTACCATCCTAGTTCCAGTTGGACCATCGCTCTCATCTCCCGTAAGTTCTGGTGACCATCCATTCACAAAGACGTCAGAGAATACATCCAAGCCTGTTCCATCTGGGCTCGCAACAAGAACAATAATCAACCACAAGCCGGATTGCTCCAACCCCTCACCATAACCAAACGCCCTTGATCTCATATCACCCTTGACTTCATCACAGGATTGCCTACATCTCAAGGTATGACCACCATTCTTACTATTATTGACCGTTTCTCCAAAGCCTGCCATCTAATCTTTTAAAGAAAATTACCTTCAGCTCTCCAAACTGCCAGGCTCCTTGTGAAACATGTCTTCTGCCTCCATGGGATCCTTGCTGACATTCTGTGTGACCGTGGTCCTCAGTTCTTGACTCAGGTTTGAAAAAAATATTTTTGCTCAGCTCTCGGTTCGAATGTCAGTCTCACCTCTGGTTATCATCCCCAGTCAAACGGTCAGACAGAGCGTCTGAACCAAGAAATAGAAGCCACTCTCCTATGGCTGACCTCATCCAACCCATCCGACTGGAAACAGTATCTTCCATGAATTGAATATGCCCACAACTCACAGGTATCT
The DNA here is from genome assembly GCA_036173005.1 of Crenichthys baileyi. NCBI lineage: Eukaryota > Metazoa > Chordata > Actinopteri > Cyprinodontiformes > Goodeidae > Crenichthys > Crenichthys baileyi. Next base: position 15,118 of record JAHHUM010000263.1, read on the forward strand.
ACTGCCACCGGTTACTCTCCTTTTGAAGTCTCCCTAGGTTACCAGCCCTCTTTCCATCTGAGGAAAAGGAGATCTCAGTCACGTCCGTCAATCATCACATCCGTCGTTGTCGAAACATCTGGACCAACACCATTCCAGCCCTCAACCACACCACTGCTCAGAATAAAAGAATTGCCGACTGCAAACGCACACCAGCACCCGAATACCGACCAGGACAACAGGTTTGGCTTTCTTCACAAGACATACAACTAAAATCAATGTCAAAGAAACTTTCCCCCAGATACATTGGCCCTTTTAAGATCCAATCCATCATCAGTCCCAACACTGTCCATCTTCAGCTGCCTCCCAGTTTCAGGATTCATCCCACTTTCCATGACTCCCAGATTAAACCAGTCCTTTCCAGCACCTTGTGCCCTCCTTTTGAGCCCCCTCCACATGCCCGGGACAGTGATGGGCACCCAGGGTAGGTTTTCCGAAGGATCCTTGCCTCCCGTGGACGAGGTTGTGGATACCAGTATTTCGTGACTGGGAGGGTTACGGTCCTGAGGAGCGTACCTGGGTGCCCCGCTCATTCATTCTGGATCCCTCGCTCATCAGTGACTTTGAGGCTTCTATGCTGTCTACTTCATCCGGGCCGCCAGGTGGCTGCCGTTGAGGGGAGGGTGATGTCAGGAGATTGGGTTGTTGACTCTGTGCTCTGTGTTCTGTTTGGTTCCAGTCCTACAGATTCTCCACAAGAGGGCTTCCTGTAGTCGGCTGTTGGGCTGGGTGTGTCACCTCCTGCTGCACCTCCTTGCAGGTGCAATCAGCCTCATTACACTGGCAGCATAAAGGAGCAGGAAGCCAGTCACTCTTCGCCTGAGTGTTAACCATCACTGGTAACATCCAGCCTCCTTCTGAGCATTTTTCTGAGCAATTCCCTGAGCATTATTCTGAGCATTATTCTGAGTTTTTTGTAAACCAACCTGAGCATTTTTCTGAACATGTCCCTGAGCATTATTCTGAACTTTTTGTGAACCAGCCTGAGCATCCTACCAGAACCATGTGATCTCTCACCTGAAGAACCTACAGTAATCCTTATGTCTCTCCTCTCCTAAAAGTATTACGCAGTTCCGGTCCCTACATGCAGTTTCTGCTGTGAACGTACCTCCACCATTACAAGGACCTCTGTTGTTACCTGGATCACATTCCCACGACTGGCTTCCGTTCCGCTGACCAACCTATCCATCTTCAACCTCGTCTTCTGCACTTCTTGTTCGCCCAGCACCACTGCAGTCTTCATTACCCTCTGGATTTTGTCAACGCTGTGGAACAAACATCCATTTACCACACTCGCCGCTGTTAACAACCTCATCGACCACTCACCTTCCCCCTGGGAACCATCACACACCATCTGGTAATCTTTCTTCTCCCCTTCTGTGTTTCCTGGGTTCCCCCTTTTCCCCGTGCCTCTTTCGAAACTCTGGGTTTCCCTTCGCTGTTTCCCCCCCCGACCAACTCTCTGCCACATTACCCATTTATTTTAAATTATTTAACGGGGTTCCGATTCTCCCCGAGAATTTTTCCTGCATGTGGGTCAGAAGTCTTAACAAAACAATGACACAACCAAATATACGTTGAAGTAGTGATGTTTTACTTTTGTAAAACATGAGTTAGTTAATCTTTCAGTTAGTGGTTTACAACAGAAAATGACCCATTTATTGTTGTTCTTACGTGGTGTCAGACGTGATTATTTGAACAAAACGAGAGTGTTTGCCTAATATAGGATAATCACTTCTGTATAAACTCAATTCATAAACACATTAAAGCTTGATATATGGCGTCACATTCCTGCCAAAAAATTGAGGAAGTATTAAGCTACAAAAGGGTCTTTTTTTCGGAGAGTCATTATCTCTGATCCGGGCGGCACCTTTTTTCGAGAGCCTTTGAAAGCAGCTGGTGAGCATAAAAAAAACGCCCCTGCCCATCTGTTCGCCTCGCAGAAAAATTACGCTCTTTTCGCTCTTTTTAGTGGGCGATTTTTTCAGTTGGGGGAGAAACTCTGATGATTGTTGCCGGCTTTTCAAACCCCCTACCGGTCGCAGCCGCACAGGGCATTTCCTTTAGGAGAAAAAGAAAAGCAGGGAACGTGACGTGGGC
>JAHHUM010000264.1:0-16340 GCA_036173005.1 Crenichthys baileyi
AGGAAGGCCACCACAGCACGCCAAGGACTGGGCACCCTGCCAACCCCACACCCAAATCTCGGATGAGCCCCAGGATGCTGGCCACCCACCCTTCCGCAGGTAGCTTTTTACATGTGTAATTCATTTGCAGTCAGAAAGTGGAAAGGTGACCCTTACATGATTAGACCATAGGCAAGGATGGCTGCGCAGGGACCCACAACGGCCCCTGCCGCATCGTTAGGGGAACAGATAAAAATTGTAAAAATTGCAACAGGACTTCTAAGATGACAGGAGCAACACACATCTTTTTGGAGAGAGTTCAGAATTTTAAAAGTCACGTTCTGTTAAAATGTTTTTGGGAGGTAATATCTTAATCGAAGTAGAAAACTCTGTTTGTGTCTTCATTTAGTCTGAATCCAGAGCTTGTCCCAGAGGATGAACAGGACTAACTAACAACAATTGCTTTTTAACATCCTAAAACAATTTTAATATCAAAAATGTCAAAACAAGTCTGTGTGATGTATGTTTGCTTTGAGGCTGTGCACCATCGATGATCCATTCTAAGAACAAAACATATAAAGTGTTACAATTTTGGTAGCTGTCAGTGTAGAAATCAATTAAAAGGAAGGACAATGGCGGCACACTGCCGCTTTTCTGCATTTCCAAGTACATATTCATCACCTTCTCCATAAATATGACTCAATGAAAATGTACATCACATAGACCCTTTCAGACTAACTGTTCTTCCTCCAGGACACTCATCTGGATTAATGCTAAATAAAAACACCACGAGTTATCCACTGTATTGTAGTTATGATAGCTATTTACTCCACTTCAGAAATTCTGAACTGTGTGTTTACGTTTCCTATAAACCTTTCTTCATACAATGCGACAACATCGGCATCTTAGTGCAGGTAGATTCAGCTTGTTGAAGGAATATTTTCGTCAACGTGGCCATTAGTGCTGGGCGTCGTCACTAAGTGTGGATTCAAACCTGCCATGTTTGTTCCACTTAAACGGACCAGAGTTCATTTTCCCTCTTGGTCCGGACCAAGACACACTTTTTGAGGTTGTCTTGGTCTGCTTCCAAACAAACTGTGGCAGTTCGCTTCTGGTGTAAATTCGAACCAGCCTCGTTCTAAACTGACTACAGAAAATACGCCTTTTTGGACGTAACAATGTTATGAATAGTAAATGCATTGAAGTCAGACCTGATCCGTCGTCTTTTGCGTAGCAACACTGCTGTCAGCATGCTGTGGGTCAGGGCAGGCAAAGCACATTGCCTTCTTTGGCTTATTAATTCAATTAAATTCAAAATTCAAAAATACTTTATTCATCCCAAAGGGAAATTAATTGTTGTTGTAGCTCATATTGAGCAGATTTGTTGTCCAGGTGAACACTCCTCCACCACCTCCACTTCTTCTCCCAAGATGGAAATAGTGTCCAACCTATTCTTGTTTCTCTTAAAATCTACAATCATCTCCTTTGTTTTATTCAAGTTCAAGATGAGATGATTGTTTCCACACCATGCTACAAAGCGGTCCACCAGCTCCCTGTACTCAGCTTCTTGTCCATCTCTGATCCACCCCACGACTGCAGAATCATCGACTATTTCTGCAGATGACAGGAGTCTGTCCTATACTGGAAGTCTTAGGTATACAGAGTAAAGAGGAATGGTGAGAGTACAGTCCCCTGTGGTGCTCCTTCGCTGCTGACTACCTGGTTAGACACACAGACCTTCAGTATCACAAACTGTGGTCTGTTTGTCAGGTAGTCTTTGATCTAGGACAATGTTGAGGCCTCGACCTGAGTCTTCTGGGTTTGCTGAAGCAGGTGTATGATAGCATCTTCATCTCTTAACTCCACAGCGATAAGCAAACTGAAGGGGGTTTTGCTAATTCAGGTGGGCAAATAGGAATCTCTCTAGGACCTTCATGACGTGGGATGTCAGGGCAACAGGTCTATAGTCATTGTGGACTGGTACCAAAATAAGACATAAGGTTTTCCACAACAACAGAACCTTTTTCTGGGCCAGGCAAAGGTTGAAGAGGTGTTGCAGAAACCAACAGAGAAATTATTAGAAATTAGAAATAGAATGTTGCATGAGCTGATCTTGACACTTACAATGATTTCGCAACTGTAATAAAAAGAACTGAAATGCAGCAAGCAATACTTCTATGATACTTTTTTCTCAATTTCTGGGTCTGTGCTCTGTCCTGCCTTAGTCATTTCTGTCCAGTGGGAGCAACGATTGTTGCACATTCAGCTTTGTTTACAGTATGGTTCACTTGCAAAAGTACAATGTAAAAGCAAACCACACCAAACAAAAAAAAAATAAAGTCCCCCTTTGGTCCGGACCAAACAGGTGGACCAAAGGGCGTTCCTAGTGCAAATACACCCTTACACCCATAATAGATCAAACTTTGCATTGTGACTACAGACTGAGGACCAAAATATATTACTATACAACAAAATCTCTGCAGAATGATTAAGCTGTGCAACATCCAGCCTGATTGACCCATTTAACGCATGACCAAAGACTAGCTGTTCAAAAAGAAAAACAGGCACAAAGGAGGGAACAAATTTGTACATGACTACAGAAAATTCTAAAAATAAAATGCAACCAAAGTAGGAGACCATCTGCACAAAGGAATTGACATCTAAGTTTAACATAATTATCCAAGAAGAATAAAAGCAAGACTATCATAGAGTTTTGTAAATATCACCCCAAGTGACTGTTATCTGTTTCTAATTATCTTTAAAAGTGTAATAAAACTGTTGAAATGAAAGATGAACGACTTGTTTTCAGAGGCAAGCAACTCAATACAGCACCTCAAAAGACATTAATGGCAGTAATACTCTTCTCTCCCCAATCGATGCTGAGCAAAATTAATATTGGAGAGTAAATCTTTCATTTTCCTGATTGATTACCATCATTAAGAACATTGATCAGCCACGAGAAGAAAGAAAAAAGCAGTTAATGGGAGGGGGAGCAGCTTGTAGCTTTTTATCTGCCTCTGACAACACTGAGGTGGAAAACAGAGGCCGAACCTTTCCTTTCCTCGCTGTTTCCGCATAGAACATAGATGTGAAAAAGAAATTTGCAACCATCAAGGGAATGTTTTCATTCTGACCTCCTCTTGCTAAATGAACCCTCGTCCTTGATGGTGGAAAAAAAATGCATCTAGTATATAAAAAAAGAAGTGATATGTGCAACATATTCAAGGTTAATTTACTCTTAACTCTTACTATTAAGTGTTCGCCTGTTGGGGCTTCATTAGGGTGACGCCCTAGTTGCAGTCGAGGACGAGATTAACCTTGTGCAAGAGGAGAAGGGTGGGTTTTCTTTCCCCATCGTTCATCTGTTCTTGTGTACCAGTTCATCTGCCATGGGGGTGGTTGGTGCATGTGCTCGGTAAAAAAATGTATTGCACGAGGCATCTGCCATAAGAAGCACAGGGAGGGACTAAAAACAGCACCGAGGCAGCACACCGACCTGGTCACCTGCATTGCACTGTGAATAAAACACTAAAAGCATTCTTCGTTTTCAGAGAACATGCAAACGTTCAGAGAGAAAGTACATATTTTCGTTTGCAAATGCTAGTTATTCTGCTACTTATCCTTTAGCATAGAGAAATCGTCAACTGAAAAGTCAATACATTGGGTTAATTCACACTTCAGCTTTTTCCAAACTTTGCCTGGAAGAAAATTTAAAGCATTTTATTATTTAACAGTATAAGATTTATAAGACTTAATAATATTAACAATTAACAACATTATCCATCTGTTGTCTTCCGCTTATCCCAGATAGAATTGTAACAGGTTCAAAAATGAAATGCATGATGATTTTACAACGAGACTTGTGACTTTTACCGGCCTCAAGTCGGAATGAAACCTGTCTTACCCAAGTGGGGTTGAAACCTGGTGGCAATTCCGGTGGTGATAAGGGCACTGCAGCTGGGTCCTATGGGGAAAATGGTTGGGATGGAAAACCCAGTCGTGGAGTTTTTCCTAATGTAGGGCCAGCTTCTCGACTCTGAAGTCGAGGGCGGCTGTGGAGAAAAGGAAGAGATGGAGATAAACCTGGATCTCCTAGAGGGGGAGAATGAAGATAATGACGAGGATGCAATCCTCCCTCCTGCCCAGTTATCATGACAGGGTAGATCCATCAGTGACAGGGTTCAGCCTTCTCCGGCACTGTGCTGAGTTGACTTTCATGAAGTGTGCAAGCAGGCTACAGCCTAAGAAGCCACTGAGTGGCCTGCATCGCAAGGTGACAGGGGCCAGGAGTTAAGGATTATTCAGGGCTAGAAATAGCTAACAACGAGGTTCTGGGACTCGCAGAGCCTCCGGTTGTGGAGCAGACAGTCGCTGGTCATCTCCATCCCAACAGCTGCTCTACTCTGGCAGCAACAGGACCAGCCATGTATCAGATGTTTTACAAGTTGGCGGCCTAGTCGATTACTAATTTAAATGCGGTCACCCTTCTCTCAGCCTTACAGGCAGAGTTGTTTCAGGACATGGGTGTCCTTTTACGCCCCTACCATGGGTGTCCGTACACCCCTCCCTACCCTGAAAGGAGGGGTGTAGGGAGGGGTTGTGTGGTCAGCGGGGTTGTGTGGTCAGAAGCTGAAGGAGAAGCTGCAAAAGCTTTGAAGAGCAAAATTTCTTCTCTCTCAAAGCGAGGAGCAGTGAATTTATACTTCCTGAATTCACAACTTCGGAGATACAAATTCACAAATTCCACATCCTGAGAAATTACCCTATGATAACCAAATGTTTTTGGACTGTGGGAGGCAGCCGGAGTACCCAGAGAGAACCAACGTATGAAGGTAAAAAATATACAAGCTCCACACAAAAAGGCTCTTTTCAGGATTTGAAACCAGGGCTTTCTGGCTGCAAGGCAACAGTGCCAACAAATGTGGAGTCCAATGCTTGATACCCTGCAAATGAAACAGAGAATGACCTCTGACCAGTAGGGAGGAATGCACCTTTTTCCAGTTGAGAAACACGGTATCAGACTTTAGGAATATACTGTAATTAGCAATAACCTCTGGAGATTTAAAGATAGGATAAAAACGTTGAGCTTAATCAATTACATTTTTATGTTTCACCATATAAATTTGTAAGATTATGATGGCAAAACATTTTGCACAGTAAGACAGAAAATGCCTTGAGATAAAAGTATTTCTAAATGTAAGAAGAAAATAAATGTGCTTTTTACTGTTAACAATAATCTGGTTGCTCTGACAACCAATATTAAACTGCTGAAAGCAAAAAGCCTGCTGATTTGAGAAAGTCACACCAGGGTACTTCACTTGAAATTCCTGTAAGGGAAATACTTTTAATATGCTGAGCCTTTTTACATTTTTCTGGCTGAAATGCCTTATCCATAATTACACCTTCTTTTGAGTACTCAAAAAGAAGAACTGTTGTGGTTATATTAACTCAGAATGCCCAATTTACAACAAGAAAATCTGCTGAATCCCCAATAATATTAAGTTTACAGTTGGGTGCAACATATGTCCCTTTTCCATTGGCTCTATTTAGACCGGCTCCACTCCACTCCGCTTTGTAAGCTTTTCCATTACTGTTTTTTTTCTGTACTGGTACCTACTTTATTGCTACTCAGGAGCAGGGACGAAAAAAGGGGCCAAGTAGGCTCTACATGTGACGTGAACTGACTGCTGTTCACTGATTTGCCGTGGGACAAGGAGGAATGAGAAGATTTTTGAAGAGGTAGCACAAGGAAAGGTTAATAAAACTCAAGAGTGACTACAATAATATTAAAGTGACATCAAATTATCATGATAAATCCAATTACATTTATGGAAAAGAAACATTGATAAAATATTTTAAAAAGTAAATTCATGCCACTGAGGTAAACACTTGTTGAAACATATGTTCATAAATTTCACTGAAAAGGCATTTCCAGACTACTTTGCGATTTTGTTGAGCTCTTTTATGACGTCACAGAGGAACCCCAGCACATAAACTTACCGCTGCTACAATGGCAGCAACACAGACAGCAACGAAGAATCTGATATTTTTTTAGATATATTTCAATCACTATCAGAGAGAGATGCAGCAGAGTCAGGAGAAGAAAGTGGCAGAGCACAAGTGATTTGTTAGAAGCACTATTGGCGGATTCTAACAAAGGGGGAGCAGTTGGGAAACAGCAGCAACTCAGCCACAACTAGCAGGCCATGTAAAATCACAGAGCAGCATGCTGTGACGTACAGTACCCAGGAGGTGCCAACTTTCTGCACAGTCAATAACCACTGACCAACAAACATGCGGCTGCGAGATGAATTACACTTCTTGGTTTGGTGGTTGCCAGTAGAATTCTGTCTGGCTGCATTGTGGCAAGTGTAAAGATAATTATGGTGCGGAGTTTCTTTTCAGAGGTCGGGTTTAGCCCTTAGTTCCACTGAAAGGCACACTTGTTGCTGGACACAAAGGCATGTTGGACAATTTAAAGTTTCAAACTTAAAAACTACCTTGGAACTGTTTTGGGGGTGGCCCCTTTCTGTTCAACCCTGACTGCACACCAGTCTGCAACGGAGGGTGCATAATGATATCTATTTGTTTGGTGTAGATGAACTTCACTGGTCTCCACAGGGTCCTGAGCTCAACACGACAGTACACCTTTCGGATAGATTAGACCAGAGATGGTGAGCCAGGCCCTCTTCAGTGCCTGACCTAAACTTTGTGGCCAGCTTCCCCAGAAGAGTTTGAGGTAGCTGCAAAGATTGGGCCAACTCCTGACATCCTACAAAAAATAATATGATAAATTTTCCATATTGGAGGAGTAAAGGAATTGAATACCTGGAACATATATTTGAAGGAATTCAGTTTATCCCATTTAACAGATTAATTATACAATACGGGAAAGGACAGAATACTTTTTAGAATATCAACAAATTAAATCTATAATAAAAAAAAGTTCAGTCTTAAAACATTGGGTTACAACTGCCATCAAGTGTACAAGAGTTTCCTAAACTCAACCCCCCCAAATTAATGTCTAAAATATACAGGACACTGTCTAATATAGATGAATCAATTTCCCTTCCTTTTCCAAAATGGGAGGTGGACTTAGCAGTTAACTTTGACCGAACATTCTGGTCACAGATATGTTCCAGAACCTTTAAATCAGAATCAGAATCAGAATCAGAATCAGCTTTATTGCCAAGTTTGTACATACAAACAAGGAATTTGACTCCGGTACACTTTGCTCTTTGGTTTTTTTTTGCACTACAGAATATACATATTTACAATGTTACAATATAACATATTATAAATAAAAAAGGTGCATTTGCAACATCTGTATGCTGTTGTTTTGTATTTTATTGAATGGTTCAACAGAGAAACAGCCTGGGGAAGAAACTGTCTCTGTGGGGGCTGGTTTTTGTGAACAGCGCTCTGTAGCGTCGGGCCTGAAGGCAGAACTCTAAACAGTTTATGTGCAGGGTGTGTGGGGTCTGCAGAGATTTTAGCAGCTCTTTTCCTGACCCTAGACCTGTATAAGTCTTGGATGGAGGGAAAGGTCCGCCTGATGATTCTCTCTGCAGTCCTGATTATTCGTTGCAGTCTGGACCTGTCCTGTTTTTTTTGGATGAACCGAACCACACGGAGATGGATGAAGACAGGACAGACTGAATGAAAGGCAGTGTAGAAAATGACCAGCAGCTCCTGTGGAAAGGTTGTACTTCTATAAGTTGCCTCAGGAAGTACAGTCTCTGCTGGGCCTTCTTCCGAACAGTGTCTATGTGTGAAAGACCATCTCAGGTCCTCAGAGATGGTGGTTGAGGGGGGGGGGGTGTATGGAGGTGGTGTTTTCCGAAAGTCCACTACCATCTCCACAGTCTTGAGTGGGTTTAGTTTCCAGGCAGTTCTGACTACACCAGTGTACCAGCCGATCCACCTCCTGTCTGTATGCAGACTCATCACCTCCTGGATCAGTCCAATGACAGTGTGTCATCTGCAAACTTCAGGAGTTTCACGGACGAGTCCGCTGAGGTGCAGTCATTTTGTGTACAGGGAGAAGAGGAGTGGGGATAGAACACACCCCTGGGGGGGGACCATTCTTATTGATCTGGTATCGGAAAAGATGCTCCCCCAGTCTCACCTGCTGCTGTCGGTCCGTCAGGAAGCTGTTGATCCACTGACAGTGGAGCTGGGACGTTGAGCTGGGGGGACAGGGTGAGCTTCTGGTGGAGGATGTCTGGTATGATGGTGTTGAAGGCCGAGCTGAAGTCTACAAACAGGATCCTGGCGTAGGTTCCTGGGTGGTCGAGGTGTTGCAGGATGAAGTGTAGACCCAAGTTAACAGCATCATCTGCCGACCTGTTTGCTCGGTACGCAAACTGCAGGGCGTCCAGTAGAGGGCCTGTGACGTCTTTCAGGTGCTTCAACACCAGCCGCTCAAAGGATTTCATGACCACAGACGTCAGGGCTACAGGCCTGTAGTCATTTAATCCTGAAATCCTTCATAGAGTATACTATACAGGTCAACGGATGTTCCGGATGGGCTTGGCACCTTCTAATACTTGCTTACACTGCACAAGTAATATACCAGACAATTACATCCATGCATTATGGTTATGTACACCCGTCCAGAGGTTCTGGTGCCTGATATGTGAAGACTTATCAAAGTGTCTTGAAATGTAATTTTTCACCTCCCTCTTCAATTTGCTTGTTGGGCAACTTAGATGATGTCAACATAGAGACAAATTCAGTTTTCACTTGGTCTTCACTGCCTTATGCATCGCTAAGAAAACATATCCTCATGAACTGGAAAAATAAAAACCTTCTTAATATCAATTCAGTATAGAAATTCTCTATTAATTTATATAAGCCTTGAGACAGCCTCTGCCTCCAAGTCAGATCGATCTCTCTGGGCTCCTTTAATCGGCTCCATCACCTAGTGGGGGTGGGGCGCGCCTTTGCTTCGTCCTGTGGGGGCGTTGTGGCGGATTCGGGGGGGTGTCTTGTTGGGGCATTTTGGGTGTCCCTGGGGGGGGTGATCGCTGGGGGGCTCTGGCGCTGGGGGCTGTGGTCCCCGGCCGGGTGGGGTTTTTTGGTGTGTCTCTTCGGGGGAGACATCTGGTAGCTGCATGCGGTGCTCTCGGGGGTGCCTGCGCCGACGGACATAGGGGTCACTGGCCTGGTGGGTTCGTCGCTCCTCCTGGGCGGTCTGGGTGGGCTTGGGGGCTCGGGGTTCCCGGGGGCATGTCCCCCCTGGGCAGGGGGTCTGGCTGGCTTGGTGGGTTCTTGGGTCTTGGCGGGTATGTCGCCGGGGTTCTGGCTGGTGCATACCCGGGCGCCCGGCCCTGGCTTTGGTGCATTGGCGGGCATAAGGGCCTCCGAAACTGGCGGGTAGGTCCCATCTCATGGCAAGTGCTCTTTCCTTTAAGGAGCACATTCTGCCGGCAGGGCGGAGGATCTGCGGGAGGGGGTGGTGGGCGGGTTCAACCTGGGTGTCCCAACATTTTACGTGCTCTGAGGAGTTGTTTTTAATGTTGGGGTGGGTTTAGTTTTCCTTCTGGGGTGGGGGATGGGTGGTTGCCTTGGATGGGTGTTCGGCGTTGTTTGGTCCTGGGGTGGTTCCGGCTCGATTTCTGTTTCCTTGTCTTGGTTCGCGGTTACTGATGCCGGTCCCTTTTACTGTCTGGGGGAGGGGTTCGGGGGGTCGCATGGTTTCAGGTGAGCGCGGCGGGCCGGGGGTTGTCTCGGGGTGGACCGGGTCTTGGCTTTTCCGAAGGGGTTTTGGTTTTGGCTCTCGTGGGCCTCTCTTGCCCTTTTGTGGGCATCAGGGTGGCCTCCTTGCGGGGCTGCTTCTGGCAGGGTATGGGTGTCGGGCATGTTCTGGGGACCTGGATGCTGCGGATCTTCTTATTCGTGGGGGTGCGCTTTCACCGGGGGGCTTTGTTTTTGGGGGTTTGGTGGGGGTGGCACTTGCGCAGTGTGAATTTGCGTTGTAGCTTTTGCTCTGGGTGCCTCTTTGCTGCATTCCGTCCTCCGCTGTTTTGCTTCTCGGGGCCTGTAACGTGTTCCTAGTCTTTTGCCTGGTGGATGCGCCTATTGCCTCCGTCCTTTGTTGGGACTTGGTAAACAGGGGTGCCCCACCCCCCCCCCCCCCTATTGGGGTCAGCCGGGGCTGGCTTCCCTGGGAGAGCATTTGTGCCCCCCCAGTCCTTCCCTCCCCATCCCCGGACACCTCCCTCCGCCAGCTCCACCACATTTACCACTCATGAGGGCCTTGGGGTGCAGGTGCGCCATTGGAGTGCACTCAAGGTTTTTCCATCTCTGGGTCCATGGCAGCCTTGCCCCAATTTTACTGTACAACTTAGACACTCTCACTTGTAACATTTTCACGACATTCACATGTAGGGCCTTGGGGGTGGCCGCACTCCATGGCATCAAGAGGGAGGATATCCTCGTATCCTAACCTCTGGTGCCTGCGCTCACCTCTAGGGTTTAATTGTATTTAGACATTGAGGGTTCAGAGTGGGCCGGGGGGGGGGGGTGGCAGACCCTCTTCCCCACCGTTCTTTTTAAACCGCACCTACAACAACACGCATCAACACCACATTTGAGCTGGCGGAGGCAGGCTTGGGGTTCTTTTTCACCCCCATTGCTATTTCCCATCTGTGCCTCGGAGGCAGGGAGAGGGAGTGGGCCCTCCTAGTTGGGTCTGGCTGCATTGGGGGGTCAGGTCTTGGGGACTGTCTGGTGCTGGGGCTGGCGTTTCGGCTCTCTCTCTCGGGATCGGCCTTGGGTTTTCCCTTGGATCCTTGGCCCTGGCTTTGGCCCTGGTCTGCTGGCTGGGGGGGGTGCCAGGTCTCCGGTAGGGGGAACTTAGCCGGCATTGATTGGGTATGTGGCCCACGCTCTCGATGGAGGGGACTGTCCGGCTGGACTACTTGAGTGGGCCGTAGTGCGCCATGCGGGGGTGCGGGTGGCCGGCGGGGCTGGGCAACTCCCGGGGTTTGGCGGGTGGGGTTGTCGGGGGTGGGCCCGGAGAAACTGGTGCGGTCGCGTGGCCTTCTTCCACTGCTTTCTGTGGTTTTCTGCCCATGGTTGGGGTGCTGGGCTGCAGTTGGCGGTCGGGTGGTTGGGGCGGCGGAGTGGCATCTTGCGACTGCACCGGGGCGGCTGGTTGGCTGAGCTTGGCCTTGGAGCGTTTGGCCTGCAGGCCCAGGTACCCAGCTAGTGCATGTAGCCCTCTCGTGGACTGGTGGGCTGGGGCTGCTGGCGCTGTCTGTGGGGGATTGGGCGGGCTTGGTGTGGGCTGCTCTGCTTGGCTATCATGTGTGTGGGGGGGGGGGGGGGGGGGGGGGGGTCGGGGCGGTGGTGGTGGGGGTGGGTGTCGTGGGGCGGGCTGCAGGCCGGTGGGGTTGGAGGGGGGTGGTTTGTATCCATTTCTGGAGTATGGAGTTGCCGGCGTTTGGCAATCGGCTGGGTGGCGATGGTGGAGCTGACTGGATAGTGTTTCTCCCTTGGCAGTTGGCAGTAGCTGGAATGTTTTTTTTTTTTTATCTGTGGGCTGAGTGGGGCATTGTGGGGGGCGTGGTGGGGACACTGACACCGGGGATCGGGTGGGTGAGTCTGTCCCGTCAATGCTCGGGGTCGGGGGTCCTGTTGTGGGTTTTTTTTTTTGGGGGCGGTGCTCGCGGGTCTAGCGCCTGTTGCGCCAGTGGGCGGGGGGTGGTGTTGCGTGGGGCGCCTTGCCTTGCTGTTGCGGCGCACTGTGTGGTGGGGGAGCGGGGGTTCGCGGGGTGCTCAGAGCGGGGCTGTATGGTAGAGCTTGCGCTGGTGGGTGTGACCTCATCGGCCTCTCGGCTCTATATAGAGTTCACCTGTGGGGGGTGGGCCCTGTGGGGGTGGGATTCATGGCGTTTGGGTTCGGGGGACGTGTGGTTCGATATTCGGTGTCCCTGTTGGGGGTGGTCCTGTGGCGAGGTTTGTCATGGTTAGAGGTTCACTGGGGTGGGGAGAAACGCATGGGGTCGGGATCGGATGCGTCATTGGGGGGTGTCGGGACTGCTCCCGTCCCCTGGGGCGGCTCTGGTTGGCGGGGCTGGTATTTGGGCCATGTTGACCCCTCTTTGTACATAGCCCCCCTCGGAGTTCTGGAATGGGTGTGGACTTGGGTTCTGGCGGGGGCCGGGGCCGAGACCACCTGGGTCTGGGCACTGTCTGCCTGTCTGCTGCCCCGGGAGGGAAGGGGACCACCTCCCTTGGATCCCGGGGGCTGGTTGCCCCTAGGGGCTGCCGGCGCCCGGAGTACCTTGGAGTATAGAGTATGCATGGGGAATGCTGTGGAGTGAGTGTAGGACGTCCATTGTTGTTTTGTCTTTACGTTGGGAGCGAGGGATTTTATGTGTGTGGATGCGTGGGTGGGAGTGGTGTGACTGTGACTTTGAGTGCCTGTTTTGTTTTTTGTGACAGGTTGGGTCTTGGACTGCTCCCTCTCCTGGATCAGCGTTAGGCCCCCCATATTATGGGGGGCCTATTTCCTCCCCGCCACCCTGCCTGCCGGTGGTTGGAGTCTCTGCCCCGCTGTGTACTTGTTGGTTCTCGATGTCAGGGGCTGAATGCTGTTTGGTGTGTTCTGACATCACTCCGGTGGCTGCCTGCCGGGGCCTGGACCCCTGGCTCTGTCGTCCTCGTGTCTTGGTGCGTGGCGTGTCCGGGTCTTGGGTCTCTTGGTCCATGGATGGATCTGCTCGGGAAGTGGACGTCTGCCGCGGCGGGGCCTGATGGGCTCGTCGCTGTGGTTCACCTGGGGCTCTCTGCACTGTCGGCTGCTGGTGTGCTCCCCTGGGGAACCTCTCCACTGCTCTTCTCGTGGGGGGTTGCTGTAGTCCTCCGTCATTGGTTCTCCTGGGGTTTCCTGTGCTTTGGGGGGCCGTTTGGATGTCTGTTGCTCGGAGTCTCCTCAGTGTCCGCCCGGGGACCACGGGGCAGGTGGGATGTTCCTTCACACGTCGCTATTGCTTATTTCTGTGTAGAAACCTTGTATAGCAAAGCGTATCCACACCAGGTTGTTGATAGATTACGCAGATGATCTACAGGGGTTGGACAATGAAACTGAAACCCCTGGTTTTTAGACCACAATAATTTATTTTATGGATGTAGGGCCTCCTTTTGTGGCCAATACACATCAATTCGTCTTCGGAAAATAAAATTAAAATTTCTGCACAGTGGTCAGAGGGATTTTAAGCCATTCTTCTTGCAGAAAGTGGCCAGGTCACTACTTACTGGTGGAGGAAAAACGTTTCCTAACTCGCTCCTAAAAATACCCCAAAAGGGGCTCAATCTGGTGACTGTGCACGCCATGGGTTTATTTCAACTTCCTTTCATGTTCATCAAACCAATCTTTCAACAGTCTTCGGGGTGTTTTGGGTGCATTGTCATCCGATACACGGCACCGCCTTCGGGGATACATTTTTTGAACCATTGGATGCACATGGTCCTCAAAAATGGTTCGGTAGTCCTTGGCAATACGCACCCATCTACCACAAGTATTGGGCAAGGGGAATGCCACGATATGGCACCAAACCCAACTGACCCCCCCATGCTTCACTCTGGGCATGCAACAGTCTGGGTGGTGCGCTTTTTTGGGCTTTTCCACACCGTAACTCTCCCGGAATGTGGGGAAAACAGTAAAGATGGCTCATCAGAGAACAATACATGTTTCACATTGTCCACAGCCCAAGATTTGCACTCCTTGCACCATTGAAACCGACGTTTTGGGATTGGCATGAGTGACCAAAGGTTTGGCTATTGCAACCCCGGCGTTCATATTGACCCTGTGGAGCTCCGCCCGGACATTTTTGGTGGAAACAGGGGAAGTTTAGGTGCACATTTAATTCTGCCATGATTTCGGCAGCTGTGGTTTTATATTTTTTTGATATAATCCGGGTTACACCCCAAAAAATCCCTTTTAGACGCTTCCTCTTGCGTCCACAGTTAATCCTGTTGGATGTGGTTCGTCCTTTTGGTGGTATGCTGATATTACTCTGGATACCGTGGCTCTTGATACATCACAAAGACTTGCTGTCTTGGTCACAGATGCGCCAGCAAGATGTGCACCAACAATTTGTCCTCTTTTGAACTCTGGTATGTCACCCATAATGTTGTGTGCATTTCAATATTTTGAGCAAAACTGTCCTGTTACCCTCCTAATTGAACCTTCACACTCTGCTCTTACTGGTGCAATGTGCAATTAATGAAGGCTGGCTACCAGGCTGGTCCAATTTAGCCATGAAACCTCCCACTCTAAAATGACAGGTGTTTCAGTTTCATTGTCTAACCCCTGTATATTGGGCTGCACTTCTCACTAAGTACATTTTACATTCATAAATACCGTGTGTTATTTTGTGTATAAGCAAGCAGGGTGTGATCTTTTATTCTATTCATCCTTCTTTCTCTCCTCCACCCTCCACCCTCCTCCTTTTTTCCTCTTTTTCCCTTTTGCCCCATCTCTCTCTTTGTCAAGCTTCTGTTTTCCTTTTCATTTCAGTCTCCGTGTCCGTAACAATTGAAATATTCCCAAAGAAGTTTATAATAAAGTTTCTTTTATAAATATCGAGCAGAGCCTCAAAGCAATTAGCTGTGATGCTCCGCTTGTGAAAGTAAATCTGTTGGGCAATTTCTCGGGTCTCAGACGCTACTCTGCCGGACAGGACACGGTAAAAAAAAAAAAAAAAAAAAAAAAAAAAAGATTGGGCCAACTCCAAATTTAATTCTTTTTGTTTAGAATTACTGTCAGGATGTGACTTTCCAAGCTCTGGTCTGCGCTTTGGTCCAACCCAAAACCACACCGTGACAGAAGGAGCCCACCACAAGGACCAAGCAGACAGAACTACTGAGCTAAAGGGATGGATTATGCAGCAAGAAAAGACGCTACGGGCTATTTATGGGGAGGAGGTGGAACTTTCTCCCTCGCCCTTATTGTTGGAGTAGATGGAGAAATGCTTCAGCGAGACCGAATGGGCAGCCTTGGATTTGGGGCCGAGTCGGAACCGTTCCTCCCCAGCATACACCTCCTCCAAGCCACGTCGCCCTTGCTGCAAGCGCTCCACCCCAGCGGCAGCAGCCCCGACTGCAGCAGCTCCGGCCGAGCTTGTCACGCTCACAGCGGCCTCAGCTGAGCCATCCTCACCTCCCCCAGCCGCAGCTGAGTTTCCGGCTGGGTTTTCCTCCCGCCCGAAACGACGTCGTCGCCAGAGGGCAGCCGCCACCCAAGGGGTTCGGGTGGACGCCTCCTATGCTTCCACAGAGGGTCCACCCGCCACGGCTTTCTCGCGGCGGTTTCCCCGGTATGGGTCCCGTCCGGACCGAGTTCCCCGAGGGGAGCTCATAGGGGGGGTGAGGGGGGTTTTGCTGAGTACCTTGAGGTTTTTCCCCCGAGGACTTGGACTTTATGCACCTCATTCTGGAGGCGGAGTTCCTGGGGAGGGGGTGGCTTGACACTCCAGCACCACTCACAGCTGGGGGTCCCTTTGCGGCCCTGCTTGAGGCGGTGAGTGCCGCCGTCGGGTCTACAGAGCCACAGCTGGCCGCCGCTGGGTCTTCAGGGCCACAGCCGGCCGCCGCCGGATGTTCAGAGCCACAGCCGGCCGCCGCTGGGTCTTCAGGGCCACAGCCAGCCGCCGCGGGGTCTTCAGAGCCACAGCCGGCTGCCGCCGGGTCTTCAGAGCCACAGCCGGCCACCGCTGGGTCTTCTGAACCTCGCCTAATCCCGGAGGAGCCCGTGGGCGGGCTGCCTCCACAACCTCGCCTGATTCCGGAGGGGCCCGTGGGCGGGCTGCCTCCACAACCTCGCCTGATCTCGGAGGAGCCCGTGGGCGGGCTGCCTCCACTTCCTCGCCTGATTCCGGAGGAGCCCGTAGGCGGGCTGGCTCCACTTCCTCGCCTGATTCCGGAGGAGCCCTTGGGCGGGTTGCCTCCGCAACTTCGCCTGATTCCAGAAGAGTCCGTGGGCGGGCTTCTTCCGCAACCTCGTCTGATTCCGGAGGAGCCCGTGGGCAGGCTGCCTCCACCACCAAGTCCTGAGCACCTTTTGGTCTTTCTTTGGGGGGTGCTCCTGGCTGTACAGCCTGAATCAGGGCCTGACACACTACATGACACACTACAAGACACACACCAGCCTGTCTCCAGGCCAGACACACACCAGCCTGACATACCACAGCCAGACACACACCATCCTGACTCCAACCCTGACACACACCAGCCAGTCTCCAGGCCTGACACACACCAGCCAGTCTCCAGGCCAGACACACACCAGCCTGTCTCCAGGCCAGACACACACCAGCCTGTCTCCAGGCCAGACACACACCAGCCTTCTCCAG
>JAHHUM010000265.1:0-14992 GCA_036173005.1 Crenichthys baileyi
GAAAAACCCCAAAACAGCTCACTAACCCTGTTCTGGCCTCTCTGCATTGGCTCCCTGTGCATTTGGGCCCCTTTTAAAAAATTTTGGATTTAATTTTTGGGGCACTTCATGGTGAGGCTCCCAAAAAATTTTAAAAGGGGACCTTTTGAAGCCTCTCTGTCCTTCTAGGACTTTGAGGTCTTCTAATCAGATGCTGCTGATGGTACCCAGAACTTATTTAAAAACCTGTGGTAATAGAGCATTTCAGGTGGTGGCTACGAAACTCTGGAATGCTCTCCCTCTATCCCTGCGCTGCTCCAACTTCACTGACTCCTTTAAAAAAAGTCTCAAGACTTATTTATTCAGGCGGGCTTTTAGCTAAAATTTGTTTACGGATTTTATCTAGTTTTTTATTACTGTTATGTTTCCTTTTTTATTGTAAAGCACTTTGTGATTTTCCATGTCTGTGAAAGGTGCTATATAAATAAAGTTTACTTACTTACTTACTTATGATAGAGATAAACGAGAGGTGGGAAATGTGAAATCTTATGTCGATGTCTTTAGAAGCCCTGAAAACTCTTGTGTCACTCTCTCAGAATTAAAATTAAGAAGAGATTTGTCCACAGAGACTGCTGCTTGTGCTTCAGAATATCCCAAAAATGTAATAACATTTTTATGGTATATGTTTGGATGATGCTACGCTCTGGAAATGAATTTTTCTTCCTCCTCCACTGTTGGCAGTGAAAATGCAACACAGGACTTACAGCATACACAAAGCAGCAACATATGGAGCCCGAAGGTAAAACACAGGAAGGCTTCTCTGGAAGAAGAATACTACACAATTATGTCACATTAATGGAAAAACAAAAGTAAATCTAAAGGAATTTCTAAAGTTCAATGCTCTATTACCACTCTACATGTGTCTTCAAGTGTTCAAATAAATAACTGTCTGCTGAATTAATTACAAAATGGGTCAAACTGCACTGCTGTTGGAAACACTTCAAGCATTCACAATGCCAAGCTCAGTGAATATCCATCAGTACAGACTAGGGGTGAGAGGATGATGCACTACAAGAACTTGTGATATTGAAATGGCACAGTATTGTCAAAGCGAATTTGTTCTCACAAATCATTTTCTATTTGATGTTAGCATCTGAATTCACCCAGTAAAGTATGTGCAAGTGTAAGAGCAAGACCACCAGGCTCAGTAACAGCTTCTTCCCTGAAGCTGTCAGACTGCTGAACTCGAGCCGCACTCTGTAGACTCTTTCACAACACACTGACCTGCACTGAACACTTCACCCACCAAAAGGTGCAATATTTCACTCACTTATAGGTGCAATATTAAGGACTGGCTCAGGCTTTACATGTGTATTTAGTACTCTGCAAAGTTAATTTCAGCTTCACTATTTAACTGTGTATGTTTCTTTTTTTTTTGCTCTTCGCTGCATATATTTTTACTGATTGCTATTTATTGTTACATTTAGCTTTGTATGTTATATATAGTTTTATTTTTACTTAAGTATCAGGCTTCTTAACAGGGACCTGAGTCTGAATTTCGTACCTTAACATGTAAATGTGAGCTGGTATGGCAATAAAAATCCTTGAAGTGATTTTATTGAAAATCAAAAAGAGTGATTTAAGCTTGAAACCTTGTATCTATGTGTGAAACACTTATTTTGAAGTTTTAAAGAGAGTAATCCTGCTTGTGAAGATCAATGCGTGTATGCTACACTAGCAGTTCCATAGAAAGGCAATGCGGGATCGTTATTTAACCAAAGCTTCGTATCTTCTTACACTGAAATGTAAGACAAATAGAAAACTCCTTAGATAGAAAACTTTTTAACCTGTTCGAATAACAAACTGACTTTGACTGCATTGTTTGATAACTATGATCAGCTTGAATGTATGTACTTGACTTGGAATCTGTATGATTTGATTGAATTGACATTGTAAAGTGCCTTGAGACGACATGTGCTGTGAATTGGCCCTATACAAAAAAACTGAATTGAGTTAAATTGAATTGAAATACCAATGTAAGAGAGTTGAGATTCGCCATGCAGGGACCTTTATGAGAGCAAATGTCTACAGTTAAACAATGCTACACAGAAGAAAATGTTAAAGATTACATATACCACCAGATTCTACAGCATTAGTGGTTGAACTATTTAACAGCTGAAACCTTAATCTGAGAAGCAAACTGCCATGTAGACAGGACTTTCTAATCTCATTTGATGCAAACCGGAGTAAGAATTAAATATTTTGATGTGTGAATTATGTGTAAATTATGTGAACATGAAAATTTTATGCACTATTACATCCTGCATTTGGAGAAATACTATTTTGTTTACAGGGCATGCCTTTGCTCAAAGTAAAGTAAGTTTAAACCAGGAAAAAAAGAAGTGATATTTTTGGGTGACAAAAAATAACTATTTGCTATCAGTTATATGGATGTAATAAATTGTCTACATCAGAATGAATAGGAAGAACATTATATTGCATGATTGTTTTCATATTATGCTCATCTCCTTCCACAGAGCATTTTTCAATGCCTAATGCAGAACAAACAATTGTTTCTGGCTGGAACATTATTTTTAAAAGATAGTTATTTTATTTTGCCTTGGATTTAACAATATGTGATGACATTACTTTTTAAGCCAAATTACTGCTGTTCTTTCACATAGTTCTTCTATCATAGTGTACACCCATCCACTCAGGTTATTGTGTTTCCGTCTTTCATTTTAGAGTTAATTATCTCTCTGGAGACACCTTCAGAGTTTGAAATTGATTAATAAATTTGCAGAAACAAAGCTTGTTGCTTGCAGTTGGTGTACATTTGCTTCAAAAGTGTGTCCAAAGATGGAATGAAAAAATTTCAGAGTCTTTATTGGGACCATGTCAGTGTTGTCAAGCATGTAATGTGAATGTAAAAATGGGAGGCAGCTAGAATTCCCTTATTTGCACTTTATTCATGGGTCTTATTTTTATGGGAATTTATTTCTTGTCATTCGTGAAACAATTTTTTTTGTCATCAACAGTAGCAGATTTTTACATGGGTGATATGGGCAGTTGACCAGGGCAGCATTTGAAGGGAAAGGGGGGGAGGGTATGAGAATCGCCAAAAAAAAAAAAATCCTTTCTCAGTCAGTTTTGCCCCCAACAAGTTTTCTGTCGCTTTTATGCATGTGCAGTCAAGTTGGCACCACTGATGCTTACATGCTTTGCATGGGACTTCAATGCATTTATTCCCTGAATCTAATTTTCTCATTTTAACTGGGACAGCCCATCCGGCAGAAGGATGGGCTGTTCCAGGCTGTCAATCATGCAAGAACAGGCACTGGTCGCCATTGTGCAGTAGCATCTGCATTTTGTTCCTTATTGCTGAACCTTTTATATTCAATAAAATAGGTCTATTTTAAGTGAATTAAGACATACATGTGGGTGTAAATACAATGAAACACGTTCCTATGACATACATTGTATGTTTATTATTGGTTTCAACATGCTAATATTTACTTGTTTTATCTGACAGAATGAGGTTGCTTGGCATTAGCAATGCCTTTGAGACAGTGAGGTTGTATGATCTAAAAGTGCACATGGCCCATGATCAGGAACGATCAACTTGTATAATGTGAACAGCCAACATAGTCTGTAATGGGGGGTTTGTGGTTGCTTAATTATTCCTGAGCTATGATCTGAAAGGTGCTGTTTCTTAAAAGTGACACACTAAGATCTGCTGCAAATAAGAAATTTACCGGTCATAACCACTTTTTCTATTCCGCTTCAGAATTTCTGAAAGTAGATCTGGGGTCACTTGAATGGAGGCTAAAGCCTTGGTTGAGGGTAACTAATGGACTCAAAATCTTCTCCTAAAGTTGGAGAAAAGATATTCCAAAGGATTTTGATTAATCATCGATTTCTGATGTTTGGCAAATAGTTTGGGTGTTTTGTTTGTTTTTGTTTTTTCTGTGACTCAAGAAACCACCAGAACTTTACAAATTGCACATTCAGTGACCTTGGATAGAAATGCAGTTAGACACAGTGCTCTGAAGGAAAAGAAAAAGTAAAAACAGCCTTGTATTGGTTTTGTGTCTCCTTCATTATATTATAGCTGAAGGGTCTTGGTTGTCAGAGACAGCTGGCCACACGAGCACCCGTGGAGAAATGCCAAAGCCAATAAATAGCAGTGCAACTGTGTGAGCAGGAAGGGACGAATCTGCACAAGAACATCTTTTTTTTAGGTTTATACCTGTTCCTTGTTGAGTAAGGGCAGTTTAGAATTGAAAGTTTTGGAAAGAATGGACCTCTTACTTGATCAATTCAGAAGAGATTCAGTTTAGTTTAATTAAATTAAAACTAATTTACCTTGAAACTGAAACCACTTTTAATATTTTTATTTACAATGTTATTTCAAGACATTACTACCTTTGGCCAAGACCAGATCATATCTCACAATGCCCGACACCAACCCTCATCCAGTTCTTTTGAATACATTGATCTCATGCCTCAAAGTCAACACAAAACCTGTAGTTTTCCATCACAGTAATCATTTTATAATCTCTCACTTCATCTACATGCTGACAGGCCAAACTAAAACAACGGTGATGTCCCTCCACCTCTATATACATACTGTATGTTTATACAGTCAGCAACACATTGTTTGTACTTTCACGGCTGGAATCCCTTACTACATTTTTTTAAACTTCTTGATTGAACTGCAAATTGCAAACTGCACATACAATTTATTACTCTGTCACTCTCCAGCTTTAGCTTTCTTTGTATTCAGTATGTTCAGTATACTTTGTCTTTTTATGTGTCTACTACCTATTAGCAAAACTTCATTTAGATTAATTAGTGTAGGAGGGTCTGAAAAGACAACGGTTTGGAGGGGTTTATTTGGGTACATAAGATGAAAGGTGTTGCCATAATGGAACATAAAGAAAGAATAATGTGAGCGGCCATCATTAAAACATATCAACCTTTTTGCATTATAAGGGAACAGTCGTGTAAATGGATGTAAAGTTAGAATTCAGAATAAAGAATGTAATGTCATGTAAATGAACGAGAACACCAAAATAAGAACTTTCTCTGTGGCTAATTCTCCTATCAGTAAGTTTAGGTAACACAGGTGATCACCAAGACCAACATTATTGACTTTTGGTCTAACACACTCAGCAGTGCTAGATAGATACCATTGCAAGGATTACCCTTCTGCAGTTGTAGGCCAGTCTGTTTATCTAAAATGTATTATAATATTTCAGGAACTCAGCATCCTAACTACACTAGAAAGATTGCTTTAAACAATGTTTTTTTAGTTTTGCCCAGCTTGTTGCTTTTAATTTTTTCAACTGTCAATATCTACAGTATATGTGTTTCAAAATTATGAAGTGATTTAAGAAAGGAGTAGAAGTGAAGCACACCAATCATGGAATTGGGATTGTCAATATCATAATGATTAGAAAAAAAGGATACAGGGTGACAGAGGCTTAATTATCTTCCTTTTTTAGGGACAACTCTAGCATCCTCTCAAAAAACTAGATTTAGTTCTAAACATATTAAGGGGTTTATGTTCACTTATTGTCACCTCCATTCAGTCATTCATCTTTCCTACAAAGCCCATTAAAATCAGTTATAGATGAGCAATTGTGCAAATTAAGTAATGATATCATTTAGCGAGTTTTAGGATAGGCAATAGCCACTTCCTTATTCAACAATGCTATGGAAACTCACTTTACTAAGTGTGTGTCTCAACTATGATGCAGATCTAATAGAGTTGGTGGTGACATTTGTGTTCTTTCTTTAACTTGCTCTATTTTAAACATAAACCTATAGAGACAGTGTTCTTTGCTAAGGATGTCCCATCACAGAAGATTTTTTGTTTCTCTATGAAAATTAATGAATTTTTATTTATGCAAAGTTTCGAGAGGTGAAAAAAGTTGAATAAATTTGTAATAAATGAAATAATTTATACAGTTTAATTCCAAATTGGTTATATTTGGTTTTAGTTTTCATTCCTTGACTGTAAAATTTTGCGTCTTTTAGGATGTGTTGTAGGACCAAATGTTTTTTTGTCTGAAAATACAGCCTTTTTTGTTTGTTCATTCACTTTCCATGTCTTTTAATATCAATATGAAAAAGATACACTAAACAACACAAAAACTTGTGCTGATTACAATTAGGAGGATTCTAAAGATCAGATTAGAATATCAACCACAGTCATCGTTATCCCGTAGAAAAACATGTTCTTTTTTTCAAAGCATCTTACACAACAGTGGGCCAAAGGCTCTCAGCCGACATCATTCTGTCATCAGAGTCATGATGCTCTCTGCCCTGTGTCTTCTATGCTGTCGGCAGCTTTAAAAAATATTAAAAACAGTGCAGCTCACAGCAGTCTGATTAAGCCTGGGGTTTTCCCAGATGTAGTGTATGATGCATGATTTTGATTATTTACTGTCCTAACAGACACACAAGCCTCGAAGAAGTGTGATATCAGAGCTTTATCAAGACATCTTTAGAAAAATGTTATCATTTACAAAGAAAGGGTAGCATCACCCTAAGCTTTTAATCAGGGTATGAGGACAATGATTGTATCAAACAGTTATTGGCTTTGTGTCCACAGAAATTCAGAATGAATGAAACTCTTTTGTATGGCTGAAGGATCTTTATGTTATAGCTGCATATTAAGGGGCCACCTGGCTCATGAAACTGGGAATGTGGGGTAAGTTACAAATTCTATAAATACACAGAATCTATAAATAATATTTTGCGACAAGGAAGCTGGAGACAAGGAAGGACATATTGAGGAAATAAATGCAAAAACTATACAGTGGTAAAGAAATGGAATGAAAAACATATTAGGACAAAAATCAAGAAAAATCTTGTGGAACAAAGAATGTGAAAGCTATGAAGAATTCAGTGAATATTGTATGGCTTTTGCCAGCTTCAGTGTTTTGTTCATTCACTGTTCATCTGTAATAAGTTATGGCCAACATAAATCTCTGCTCGAAACGAGTGTAATGGCTCTCACTCATTCCTCTATCCTCTTCTCCTTCCACTGCCTTCCTGTGTCCCTCCATCATTCTCTCATATTCATGTCTCTTACATTTTATTTCAAGCTAATCTTCATTTTTAGTGGCTGATCACACCAGAAAGTTGGAAAGAATGAAAAGAAAGAAACACAAAAGACAAACATGCAAAAAAAAAGACAGAAAAAACAGAGAGGAACAAAACCAAAAATATCACAAACGAAGAGAAGCGAAGGAAAAAAACATAGAAAGATATGCAAAGAAACAAAACAGAGAGAAACACAGAAAAGAAAAACTAATGGCTTCGAGTCAGTTTATCCCTTCACCAACTATTAAAACCCCTTGTTGTCCCTTTCTCTCCTCCTAACCCCATTTCATACCCATAAGCAAACATTTGCCCCCATGTGCCAGCCATTTTGTACCCTACATTGCCACAGTTTCTTCATGACATTTACACATAGACTGTTCTTAGCATACTATATACTTCTGTTTTACTGGGTTGTTCAGATTAACTGTCGTATTAGTTTTGACTGCGTTGACCCACATGCAGAAAACAATCAGGAGACCAAGTTTAATGATAAGGTTTTTATTTACAAAGTAGGGATGGTAGATGGGGAACCGGAACCAGGATGCAAACTGTAAAGTAAGTAAGATGATGAGCAGGGATATATGCAAAAGTAAACTTCTGAATATGAAACTAATCTTACTGGGATGAAGGAAGGTATCCACCAGAGGGGGCAGGAGAGACCAGGAGGTTGTAAATCCGTGAAAACCAGAGATGACCAAAGCAGTAATGGATGAATGTTGAAAGGTCCAGAGTTCCTTAGTGTTGGTGCTGCAGACGGAGGAGGGTGGACAGGGTTTGTTAGAGGAGGTCTGAGGAACGAAGGAATCCAGGAGGCTGCCAGCCAGGAGTAATCCAAAGAAGCAACAGAAGACTTGAATCTCATTCACAACGCCGGTGCGTTCTTTTCCATTTGTCAGCAATCCAAATAGAGCTTGGTCCAAAGGCGAAGTCAGGTCTGAGTAATTCTGCAAGGTAGCAAACATAATAGTTGGCATAGAGCAAGGCTTAGGCAAAAACAAGACAAAAATTATGTGGCTGGAGCTATACCACTCAGGGCAACACTCTGGCAATGAGTTGCTGGCAGCCTCCTCCTTAAATCCTCCTCCAGTGGTGATTAGGGAGATAGGAAGCACCTGTCACCTCTCCTCCGGGTTAGGACAACATCTAGAGCCTTAAACAGAAAACAGCACCAACACACAGAATGCACAGATCCTGACATCACCCCCCCCCTCAACGACCTGGCGGTCCAGAAGACGTAGATGGACGAGAAGATAGGAAATCTGTAATCAAGGATGGGTCACAGATGAAGGACCGGGGCACCCAAGAATGATCCTCCAGACCATACCCCTCCCAGTCGACGAGATACTGCCATCCGCAACCTCGTCGACGGGAGTCAATGATCCGTCGGACCATCCAAACAGGGTGCCCTGACTGGTCCAGGGTGGGTGGAGGGGGGGCAAGAGCCACTGGAGACGACGGGCTTGACCTGGGAGACGTGGAACACAGGATGAATCCGGAGGCTAGAGGGCAGACGAAGACGAAGAGCAGAGGGGCTGATGACTGAGTCTATAGTGTAGGGACCGATGAATCGAGGAGAAAGTTTTTTTGGGAAAATCGCCTTTTAAAATGGTATGTCCTGAGGGGGACAACCAGGCGGGGGCCTGGTTTGGGTCACAACCAGGCCACCGCTTTTTATCGGTGTTATTTTTGTTTTGGTACAGTTTTTTTTACGTGTAAGGCGGAGAAGGGCCCTTTGGAAGTGGTTTTCCAGATACGCTTACGGGGCGGCGTAGAATGTAGTGAACAAAGAGGGAAAAATTCTGGCATTGTCTTTTTTTCATCGGTGGGAAACAGAGGGGGTTGGTAACCAATGGATGCTTCAAATGGAGGCAGACCAGTAGTTGAGGAGACCTGGTGAATTAATGGCTTTTTCCTTCCCCAAAGGAAGATAAGTGCTCCATTCAAGGGGGATCAGTGGCTGTCATACACCTAAGGATGGAAAAAAACCCCTACATGCTGGTTTTCATTCCGTTCGGTCTGTCCCTTTTTGATTGGGGGTGATACCCCCGAGGCCAGGGATGTCTTAGCCTCTAAGAAAAACAAAACTGTTTCCAAACACGGGAAAAAAACTGAGGACCACGATTGGGGTTTAAAATGTTTTGGGATAACCATGAAGGGGGAAAAAACATGTTGCACTAAGGTAACTGAGCGGCTCTGAAAAGCAGATGGAAGTTTCCTTAAGGGTACTAAGTGACAGGATTTAGAATATCGGTCCACTATGGTGAGGATGACCGACATGCCCTTAGAGATGGGCAGCCGGTCCCAAAGTCTAACGCTATGTGTGACCACGGGCGTTTTGGGGGTGCCCGAAAAGTTGGAGCAACCATAGGGTGGTTGATTCCCCCATTTTTGCCGGGCACAGACGTGAGCCCCGCTTGAACATATTCTTTTATGTCTCTATTAAGAGATGGCCACCAAAAAGGGCCTGAAATGAGAGAAAATGGTACGGCTGATTCCTGGATGACCTGAAAAAATCTTGGCTGTGTGAAACCAACGAATTACCCTAAATCTTACAGATGAGAGAAAAAAAACTCTGTTGGGGGAGGACCATTTCCCGGATCCGGTTCGTTCCCCCGTTGTGCCTGATTCACCATATCCTCTATTTCCCATAATAAAGCCCCAAAAAGTCCAGTGAGAAGGCCAAATAGGCTTCACTGTCTTTTCTGACGTATCAGGTGAGTAAAGCCTGAAGAGAGCATCGGGTTTTTCACTTTTTAGAGCCGGGCCTGTTAAAATTTGGCAAGATCCAAAACGAGAAAAAAAGTGACCAACGTGATTGCCCTTGTGGGTTAAGTCTTCTGGCTGATTTTTAAGTGGGAAGGGTTTTTTGGGGGTCAGTCCCAGACAAACGATGGGATGTTTGGGCACCCTCTAGGCCATTGTCTCCACTCCTCAAGTGCCAAACTTAATTGCCAGCAGTTTCCCTATCCCCCACATCATAGTTTTTTTCAGTTTTTGGTAAGACGACGGAAAAAAAAAAAAGGCACAGGGAGGGGAGTTTTTCCATCCAATAAAGATTGCTGTGAAAGCCCAGCTCCGACTCCTTGTCTCTGAGGCATCTACTTCCATAATGAAATTTTTTTATTTTTGTATCTGGGTGAACTAGAATGGGGTTTTAAAAAACCCTTTTTTCTTTAAGTTTGAAATGCTCTTTTTTGCCTCCGGAGTCCAAAAAAAAAGCGATGTTTGTGGGAATTAAGGCTGAGAGCGGGGCTGCTATGAGGCTGAAATTCTTGAAAAATCTGCGATAGAAGTTTTGGCAACGCCTAAAAAACCTTTGTAACTGCCTACGGGAGTCCGGAACAGGCCAATCCAGAACAGCTTTGACTTTCTCTGGGTCCGAACGAACCTGTCCACCCTCGAGAAATTATCCCAAAGGGAAGTGACAGTTTTTTTTTAGGGAACTCACATTCCCCCGCTTTCAAAAAATAGTCTGTTGTCCCAAAGCCTCTGGAGGACTAAGCGGACATGGCGGTAGATGCTCTTCAATGTTCCCTGGAATAGATCAGAATATCATCTAGAAACAAAAAAAAAAACATTCAAAAAGTCTCTTAAGACGTCTGTTTATGAGTGACTGGAAAACTGCAGGAGCATTGCTTAGTCCAAAAAAAGGCATCACCAGGTATTCAAAATTTCCGTGTGGTGTTTTGAAAGCGGTCTTCCATTCATCCCCCTGGCGGATCCTAACTAAATGATATGCATTACGGAGATCTAATTTGTGAAATGGTGGATCCATTAAAGGGTTTCGAATGCAGAGGAAAAGGGGAGGAAAATTTATTTTTTTAACGGTGATCTGGTTTTTAATCCCCCCTAGTTCTATACATGTTCGGGGGGGGAACCATCTTTCTTACCCCACAAAAAAAAGCGGCACAGAGTGGAGATGAGGATGGGGGGGATTAAAAACCAGAACCCCAGGATGTTTTTTTAATGTAATCTTTCCCCTAAACTGCTCTTTCGGGTCCTGAGATGTTTATAACCTACTAGTGGGTTAGGGGGGACCCCGGAAGCAAATCTATGCCCCAATCATATGGTTCTGTGTGGGGGGCCAAAGACATAGCTTTTGTTTTACTAAAAACTAACCTTAAGTCATGATACTGGTCAGGAACGTTAGAGAGATTTGGCAGATTCACTATCT
The DNA here is from genome assembly GCA_036173005.1 of Crenichthys baileyi. NCBI lineage: Eukaryota > Metazoa > Chordata > Actinopteri > Cyprinodontiformes > Goodeidae > Crenichthys > Crenichthys baileyi. The sequence goes on from JAHHUM010000265.1 coordinate 11,267, forward strand.
ATTGCACCCACGTCAGTGGGGAGAGGAGCAACTGCTGACTGCAAAAAAGAAGGATAAGACAGTTTTTAAGCCCAGGGTTCAAACTCTGCTTTTTGTCCAGTTAATGTGGGGGTTTGTGTCGTCAGCCAAGGATAACCTAGTACTATGGAGTTTAAATGCAATTGGGGAAAAACAAAAAAAAGAAATCTGCTTCTCTATGATTTCCCGAAAGAATCAGAGTTAACGGTTTGGGGTTTTTGGTTTCGGTTGGTAATTCGTGGGAGATTTTGCCCATCTAAAGGGAAACCCAACCTGAGGTGTAGGAAGCGGGAAGGGGCCTCAATTTTTTAGCTTCATTAACCAAACTTTTTGATTCCATGGTTTTGATCACTTCCGGAGTCTATTAAGTGCTGTAAGGTTCTGAAAGGACGATGAGTAATTCAAAGAGGCAGGTATTTTCAAATCTTGGGGCTAAAGGGAACGTTTCCCCCAGTATCCCCTTACTTACTGGCCGGCCCCGGTCTTTTTGGGCCCCTTGGGGGGCAAATGGTGCAGTCAACAAGGAGGTGCTCAGACGAGCCACAGTAAGAAAAAACTGTTTGGGCTTTGGGCAGCGGTCTGAGTCTTTCTTCTGCAAAAAGCCTAGTACCCCTATCTCCATAGGTTCTACTTCAGGTTCCCGAGAGGCGGATGAGGGGCAGGGTTTTTTTTGTGTTTTGACTGGGTGAAAGAGTTCTAATCCGATCCTGTTTTCCAGTCTAACTCTCTTTCTCTCCCTCATACGATTATCTAGTCGGGGGTTAAGTTTATTAACTCATTTAGAGTTTTTGGCTCGTCAATTTAAAGCCAGTTCGTCTTTTTAAACTCATTTAAAGCCTGGGAAAAAAGCAACTCTAAGCGCGTCATCATTCCACCCAGAAGCGGTTGCAAGGCTACGAAAAACGATAAAAAAATCTGAACTGATTGGTTTTTTCTGTTTTAAAGACCACATTTTTTCTGGCTCTGGCGGTCCGATCGACTTCACAAGAAACATCTGTCTAAAGTCCCTTTTTTTCAAAGTCACCAAAAGTGCAACCAAAAATTTGGAAACAATTGGGAAAAACGTCCTTTCTGCCCATTTCAAAAGCTTTACCAGTTATTAAACCAAAAATATAGGAAAATCTTAAAATGGTCATGGGGGAAAAGGATTGCGGGGAAAGGATGAAAAAAAAGTTGGGGACATTGTAATAAAAACCCCTACAGTCTCCTTTTTCCCCAGAAAAATTTCTCAGGACTAGGGGAAGTGACATCACGCGAATACTGGACTTTTTGAGTGGGGGGAGAAGCTGAAGCGCCCTCTAAAGCTGGGGGGGTGAGGAAACTGCTTAGGGTATGCTGAACTAGAGAAGCTAACTTTTTTCAATCTGTTCATTTTTTTTGTTTTTTGGGCTGTTTTTAAGAGGGAATGGAGAGAGGAATCATGGCTTTGGATCTGATGATGCTGTTCTGAGAGGGTTCTCCTGAAATTTTCTGCTGGGTCAGATTGGCCAAGTGTTCTGTCATATTAGTTTTTTTGACTGCGTTGACCCACATGCAGAAAACAATCCGGAGACCCAAAGTTTAATGATAAGGTTTTTATTTACAAAGTAGGGATGGTAGATGGGGAACCGGAACCAGGATGGCAAACTGTAAAGTAAGTAAAGATGATGAGCAGGGAAATACAAAATAAAATTCTGAATATGAAACTAATCTTTCTGGGATGAACGAAGGAAACCCCCAAGGGGAAGGGGGAGACCAGGAGGTTGTAAATCCGTGAAACCAGAGATGACCAAAACAGTAATGGATGAATGTTTTTTAAGGTCCCTTGGGGTTCCCTTAGTGTTTGGGGCTGCAGACGGAGGAGGGTGGACAGGGGTTTCGTTAGAGGGGGTCTTGGGGGAAAGAAGGAATCCAGGGGGCTGCCAGCCGGGAGTAATCCCCAAAGAAGGGAACAGAAAACTTGAATCTTATTCACAAAAAAACGCCGGTGCGTTCTTTTCCGTTTTTCAGGCAATCCAAAAAAGAGCTTTGGGTCCAAAGGCGAAGTCAGGTCTGAGTAATTCTGCAAGGGGTAGCAAACATAATATTTTGGGATAGAGCAAGGCTTAAGGCAAAAACAAAAACAAAGATTATGTAGGGGTGGAGCTATACCACTCAGGGCAACAAATCTGGCAATATATTTCTGGCAGCCTTTCCCCCTTAAATTTCCCCCTGCAGTCGTGATTAGGGAGATAGGGAAAGCACCTGTCCACCTCTCCTCCAGGTTAGGACGCCATCTAGAGCCTTAAAACAGAAAACAGCACCAAACACACAGAATGCACAAATCCTGACATTAACGAGTGATGAAGATAAATGAAAATGTAAAGTAAAAGCCAAAAAAAAAGCCAATTCGTACCAACATCTGATTACAATTGCATGAATTATAGAAGCATTATTAAATTATAAATTTTTTCTTTTTAATATTATCTTTTAGGGCAGCCAGAAGACACTCACACAATGCACGGAATGCAGGAAACTTCCACTATGTGTGTGTGAACTCTCTATGAGATAGAAACATATTAACACATGATTGAACGTCTTGTGCAAATGGGCCGATTTCATCCCCAAAGAAGTTGACCAAAACTGTAAAGATACAAAACAGAAAATGGGCAAGTTAAACAGCACCCTAAGAAAACAAAAAAAATTGGAAAAGAAAGAGAAACAACCAAAGCGAAACAATAAAAACAAGTTAATCGTTAAGGCTATTGCTACCAATGGGACAATATTAATATATTTAGCTACGTTCTCACAGCAGGGAAATGCAGCCATTATTACATTTTTTTGCCCATATGTTCCCCCATATCCAACTACTTCATGGCATTCAGAATGACCCAATTCCGATTTTTTTCACCTCCAAAAAGATCTGAATTGTGCTACTTTAAGACCTGCTGTGTGAACGTAGCCATAGAGGCTTTTTCGTCATGTCTATGACTATGAAGTGATCTTTTGAATCCATAACTCATCTGACTTTACTATAGAAATGTTCCATTTCCACACTCTGCTTCCTTAACCGGTCCTGTGTGGCAGTTGTAAGACACTGGATTTATTTGAAAGAACTTGATGTTTTCTTCAGATTCAACAACTTTTACAAACTCATTAATTGACTGTAAACTATGCAGGAAAGGGACTACACCTCTGCTCACATAACAGCCCAGAATCATTAACACAAAAACTAAAATTAGTTGTCAAAATAAATATTGGATTTAACGTTTATTATTTTCAGAAACTAGAATAATATGTTTGGTCTGGAAAAAGCCTAAATTTTAATTCAGCCAAAGGAACAATTTTATTGAAATGAAAATAAACTGGGGATAATACAGGTCCTCATAAGCAAGGTCCTCATAACATATAGTAAGACAACAGTGTGTGTGTGAGAGTGTGTGTTTATGTACGATTTCACTTAAACTGTTGACCCTCATGTTGTCCAGGGCAGCAGCTCTTCTATTCTTTACAATAACACTAAAGTCAGGTCATGATCCGAAGCTGGTTGTTAGTGCCACTCAGAGTCAGGCGCTGCACGTACCTGTCTATACTTCACAGAGACAGACAATTACAGATCACACAGAGAGTCTTGAAAAATGTGGTAGCAAAACATCAGTCGCACACTGTGTGCTGGTTTGATCAATAAAAAGCTCTGACCGATACTAATTCATGACACATCTGTGTGCAGCTCATTTAAAAACAACCCAA
>JAHHUM010000266.1:0-14158 GCA_036173005.1 Crenichthys baileyi
TGAGGGGGAGGCCGCCCTATTTCCCTGGATCATGAAAACATCATGGAAGTGAAAACGCTGAGGTAATAACCATCTGAATTAGCTGTGCTGGCACAGGGACAATGTTACAAAAACCAAAGATCAGAAATGGGCCATGAACCTCAACAGGCCCCATTAACCTTTTCCACCCCTGAGTGTGGGGTTAATTTTGAGTTTATCTAACAGATTTTTGCCCTCTAAACCGAACAAAAATTCCCTCTGTCAGCTTCTACAGGCCGATGCCGATGTCCAGGGTTCTTTTAGGGCTGATCTGCCATTTCCAAATATGTTCATTCGGATTTCCTTTTTAACGACTATTCCCTATACAAAATCAGTCCTGTAAGCTTGAAAACACAATAAAAGCTGTCCAGATTCCTGGAATAGTTTTCCAGGTGGATGGAAAAATAGCAATTTTCTGGTTATTTTGTTTTTGCTTTTTTTATGTTTCTTAAATTTCTTTACAAACTCTGCCTAACGTTGCTCCGAAAACTCTCACCCTTTCGCATATATTCTTTTATAAATATATTTCTTTTACCAAAATTAACTCTTCTTTTTATTGGAATGTGCTACAGGAATGACTGTTAACAAACAACATACATAAAATACACAACAAGTAGCTGAAAACTATCTGCAATTTAATAAAGTGAAATATTAATTTTTTTAATATTCCATAAAGGCTTTTCCTTATTTTTGGTTGTGAATGTATAACAGATGTGATATAATCAGGCTCAGCAACAACCAGATGGTAATTAGAACAGAGATGTTTATAAACGGAGATATTTTGTGTTTCCATCACTGACTGATGTGTTAAAGAAATGATAAGTGTCAACATTGTGTCTCCGTTTCATTTCAGTCCTTCCCAGTCATGCAGTCTCCCTTCTCTGGACGTCAGGCTTCCACTCCAGGAACAGGTACATGCTTCTACACCCCCACACTCTGGGTCCGGCTGGGAAATTCATTGCCGTTTAAGCTTCTGATTTATTTTTATTTTTGGTCATTTATCAGTGCAGATTTGACCACCACCTTTTAATAGCAAACCTCAAATCATTGGAGTGTAATAAAGTCCTCAGAGAACTTCAGTATGTAGCTGTCTCCCTATCTCCCTGTCTCATGCCCAGGCATGCAGCAGGGGTGCCTTTCTCCAGCTCAGGTGGACCCTTTCTACAGCCAGGGGGATTCTCTGTCATCTGATGACCAGCTGGACCAGACCTGGGTCACAGTCTTTGGGTATTCATACTCTACCTTACTCTTATAGCCTAATAACTGTGCAGTTGCTTGTAATATCTTCCAATATTCAAACATCTTCATACCATTTGGACTTTTCCTCTTCTGTCATGTTACAACCATACACTTTAGAACTTTTGGAGCCCCCATCAGCATCTTAGTTTTTACCATCTGGTATGAGAAAAGGAATTTTACTTCTTCATATTAGAATTAGGATTGAACTGGGATGATTGAGTTAGATGGATTTGATTTGATATTTCTGGATATGAGGGAATGTTTTACTGGTAAAGGTACTTGAGATGACACATGCATATTAATGAACTGGGTTGAGCTAAATTATCCAGATCCATCCATCCTACCATCACCTCTGACCAGGTTCTGTGTCCTAGCAGCTTCCCCACACATCAAGATGCACGATGTTGAGTTGGTCCATCACATAAAATCCTAATAAAGCTTATGGCAGTCTGTAGTGGTAACATGACTAAATGTTGAAAAAGTTCCAGTGCTTTGAATATTTTTGCAAGGCAGTATAACTGTAAACCTGTAGAAAGCTACTGATTTGTGTGTTTCTTGGATGTTTAGTTTTCCGCCAGCCTCAGCGTCCTACATTCTGCTGCAGTTTGCTCACTATGGAAACATCCTCAAACACACGGTGAGACACACAAAGTTACTGTGGGCAGAGATCCTTCTCAGCGGTCTGAGGTGTCCTCAGACAAACTGATGGATGTGCTGATGTGTTGGCAGATGGCGTCTCCTGGTAACTGGATGCACCTCCAGTACCAGTCCAGACTGCAGGCCAGGAAAGCCCTGTCTAAAGACGGGAAGGTGTTTGGAGACTCCATTATGGTCGGAGTCAAACAATGCATAGACAAGGTATGTACCTGCTGTACCCTGTCGGTCTCTACAATCTCATTGAATGTCAGTTTCAATTGAGTTTGAGGTTTGGACTCGGCAGTATCATTATCCCATCTCCTCATTTCCCCCAGAGTGTAATGGGGACCACCGAAGCCGTCTCTCCACCCCTCTCGGTCTCCTCTTCTGCTCTCCCCTCCACCCCTCGCTCTGCCATCCGGCCGCTCAGCGCCTCCTACAGAAGCTCCAGCAGTGACTACCAGGTGATTTCAGATCTCCACCTCGCTTTCTCTGCATTTAGACCTGTTATAATTTGCTTCAGGTCAAACAGCTCTGTGCTTCTGTCCATGCTCAGGTGGTAGCAGACAGAGAAACCCCCAGGAAGGATGACAGCTTTGTTTCCAAAGCAATGGAGTACATGTTTGGCTGGTGATGAGAAAGATGGGCAGATGGATAAAAGGATTCACTACAACATGTTTGGATGTGTGTGTATGGGTGTGTGTGAGGGTTTGAGAATCTCTCTGTCTGCTTTTTTATCTTGAATTTTTAATGTCTTTGTCTCAATAAAGTGTCTTTTATTTTAATCCAGTTCTGCGTCATTTTATTATTTATGGATGGATGGATGGATGGATGGATGGATGGATGGATGGATGGATGGATGGATGGCACGCACTAAAATGCTGTAATGACACCCTGCCTGATGCTGCATGTGTCTTTTGTTTTATCTGCTCACTTTTTCAATAAATGACAGCTCAGCTCCAAAATATCACCTGCATTCTCACTTAAATAATATCAGAACTAGATCTTAATATTTCCTTTAGCTGCTTAAAGTTTGTCATTATTAAGTAAAGCATTATGAGGCTGCTGTCAATGTTTCTTAGTTTCTGTGCAGGACTGAAGAAGCCTTTTAGAGGAGAAGGGAAATGTCTCCTGAGTCAGCACTGAGCTCAAGTCATGTTTCATGTTATCAAGCTGCAGGAGTCTGCAGCTTGATAACCAATCAGAGAATGAATTTGTGGAGCGTGTGGCTATGTTGCAGTGGACACCCAATCAGTAAAATGTAATATTTTTTCTTTCTGTTTCATCCCTTTAAATCCAAAGAGTGAGGAAGGAAGGAAATTACTGCTGTAGATAAAATACTAAAGCATAGGTTGAACATATGTTGAAGGTTTGAGCAGATCTAAAGTCACGGTAAAGACCTGGGTGGAAGAAATTGAATGTGTATACATGATCAAATCTAAAGTGTTTGTATGCAGTACCGAATACATTTGGTGTAAATAAGAAGAAAAAAAAATTTAATTTAATAATCTATTGCTGCCACAATAAAAATTAGCCTTTGGAATCCAATGCATATGCTTTCAAGTAGACATTTAATCCATCCAGCAGATGGAGCTATAAACTTTGCTACACAAAGTTCAAGCAGAAAAACAGCTACAGGTGTCAAAGATCCTTGGAAAACTACTTAATAGACTGAATCTATATGGTGTTTATCTAGTCGTACAGCCAAGACAACCACTCTCCTCATTGTGCCACAATGGAAGTAAAGTTTACAAGGAAAATGTTTTCAAACAGGAAAAAATTGGTTCTTAGAGGAAAGGCTTAAACAAGAATTTTCATTTTCTACAAAAAATAAAGTGTACAGAGAATTGGAGCTGGCCTCATAACCTCTGTCTGTTTTCATGTCCAGTTGAGCAACATTTTTCACACAGGGAGGTGCTCCTTTGTGCTCTTACTGTTTATACAGACACATCATGTTTCGATAACGTCTGAGCAGAGGCATCAGTGTGCTGAGTCACCTTCTGTTAAAGAGAACCTCTGGGTTTCAAAGTGAGATCACTTAAAGTAGCAGCCACAGACCTACAGTAAGATTTGAAATCCATGGTGTAGAAGTAGTTTTCATGCAGAGTGGCACACCAGAATGTGCCACTCTGCATGAAACAACAATGTCAACATACACTGTCTTCCTGTGTTGTCATGTTAAGTGGGTAATGGATCACTGTAGCTCCTCCAGAGTTACCACAGGCCTCTTGGCTGCTTCTCCTGTTCATGTTGTCCTTGCCTTATCTGTCAGTTTAAAGCTGCAGTAGGTAACTTTTGTAAAAATAATTTTATTTTTACATATTTGTTAAAACTGTCTTTATTGCCTCTTCTCCACTGGCTCGTTTTAGGCGGTGCGGCTCTGCTCCACTCTGTTTCAGTCTATTCAGTACGGTACCAGTTGTGTTTCCACTGACCCACTGAGTGCTGAGGCAATGGCAGCTGAAGCCCCGCCTCCGGCGGTCAGCATACTGCTCTGTGGTGCTATTAACGTTACTGTGTGACATTGTCACGTTAATGTAACCTGTGTAAACGATAAAAAATAAATACTAATGTTTGTATTATTGTATATGCAACAATGTGTTATGCTTTCAATGTATAAAATGATCCACTGGGAGAATTATCTGGACCACAGCCCAGCCAAATTAAAAGGCTCAGGGCTTCAGATGTGAGGGGGGGAGGCAGAAGAAGCAAAGAGGAGAGACGCTGCTGTCTGGACTGGTAGAGCTGCAGAGTTGGCCTGAAGAAGTTACAATTTTGGGCTTTATGAGGAATTTGTTGTCTCAGCTATGGCAATAACGAGGGCAAGGACTTTAAAGCGCAAAACAGCAAACTTTTGACCATGGTGAAGTTAGTTTAAGGTTGGATATTGAAAGTTCGCACTCCGCGGATACATCGGGACATCCTCCTGTTTGACCCGATGCAGGCAGTCTGATCATGGGCAGCTGCTCTCTGCCTACTCCCTTCAGACGCCGGTTCGCTTAAGGACTGTCAATACATTTCTGAACCACACACTCCAAGTCCATTTTAAGTCCACGGTTTTCTCAGAACTCCCAACTGCAGCTTTAAGTAGACAGCCATTTTTTGATTGGTTTGCAGTCGTGCCAGACTTTTCCCATTTTTGGAGGATGAATTGAACAGTGTTTTATTTGCTGAGCTTTAATTATATTGAGATTTGATTAAACTCTCGCAATGGGAGTTATTTATGTGAATCAGAGGTAAAGGGGTGAACACAGATGGACAGAACACATTTGTAATTGTAAAAACTTTTAAAAAACGTGTGTGAATACTGTCCACCACCCAAGGACCACTTTATACACAGACATCTGGAATGTTCTGAGATCAACAGACAAGCTTAGGTTTCACTGTGTATATTATGGTTCTTTCTGAAAAATGTTGGAGCAGAGGTATGAAGGTCAATGAGCTTGAAGGTCCTGCTGTTGGGTGGAAATTATGTATTTGAGCTTCAAGGAAGATTTAAACCTGAGTAAAATTAGTATTTGCTCCCTTACAGATTTTATTTGCTTTTTCAGCACACACACACTTTACACACAGATCATCAAGCAAATGTTAATATCAGACAAATATTTAATAAACCAACCTGGCCCTATGTGAAAAAGTAATTACCCCCTAAACCTAAAACCTGGTTGTGTCACCCTTGGCAGCAACAAATGACATCAAGCATTAGTAATAACTGGCAATGAGCCTTTTCCATCACTGTGGAGGATTTTGATTGGTTTTCAGGTCTGTGGGCATGAAAGAGCAGCAAGAAGAAAACTGAAAGAACTCCCAAACTGACACTGGAGATCACCATGGGCATGGACACCCTCCCCATCCTAAAACATTTTGATGGCAGTGTCATGACATAAGATCCCAAAAAAATTTGAGATTGGGTTGAACTAAATGGACGGGAGATGCCATTGTCATGAAATCCCCTTTTAAATAGTTTATTGATCAGCATTTCATGTAGTGTTGACCTTTCTGATGGTGATGGCATATTTGAAGTCAACTGGAGTCACTGAGCTATTTCCAGCTGGCAATCATTTTCAGTGGAAAAAGGTGGTGATGCCGCAGTTTTGCAGGTAACCTTGTTGGAATTCATCTGAATTTCCATTCCACCAGCCAGAGCATATGGGTTTTTTAAGAACTTGGCTTGGAATTATGACTTTGGATCTTTTATAATGAAATCAGGCCATTTTAGTCTGGCCTGGTCCTCTTAACAAACTGGATCCATGATTGACCTTACCATATTTTCCTGGAATATAAGCAGCGTTATACCATGCGTCTCAAATGTTTTACTACAATTAGATGGTGTGTCCAATTAGGCTAAACACCTTTGAAGGATGAATTTACAGGACATCAAAACAGCTAACAAACAGAAAATCCTATCATGACACGGTATTCTATTGGTGATAAACTATATTTGAAGTGAGTTTGATTAGTTTTACTGAAGTCTGGCCAGTAGCTTTAAGTAAAATTGTGGTATATTTAGATCAGACAATATGTGTATTTAATAAAAAATGTAATTGTTTATCCATCAACATGGCTGGACTGGGGGAAAAAAACAGAAACTAACGCAGATGTTCAGGTCCAAGGCTCTAAATTACATGTAAGGTTCGAAAAACCGGTTTAATGTTCTGCTTTTTTTCTCCGAGGATTAGAAAAGCATCGCGATATTTAGTCAACAGAGCACAGGCCTGAGGTTATAGAGGTGATATCTCGCGTTACCTGAACATTCAGAGTCTCATTCCGCCACGGTCCAGCCTGCCGGGAGGGGGTTTTCTGAACAGCTCCGCATTTTCTCTTTTCATTTGGACATAGAACCAAAAGTTTATATTTGTAACGATTAACTTTTTTATTTATTTAACGTAAACCAACAAGTCTATCTTCATTTAACATTTATCCGTCGTAATTTCTACATAAAGGAATAGCAAATTTTGCCTTTTGAGATCAGCCGGTGTTGCTAACAAAGAAAATTGTTTCTCTTCAGTAATAATCCCCCACTACTCTCTTTAGTTATGAGTCATGTGGTCGTTGATAATCCACACGGTCTAGATCAGCAGGTAAGTTATTTCAACTTGTTCTTATTTCTTTATGGAAGTTTACGATTTTTTGTCCTGTTAGTGTTTTGTTTCGACGGAGAAAAACAGGGAGCTAGTCGAGCTAAGCTAACGCAGCGGCTGCTAAAATGGAGGCTGTAGTCGCAGTGGAGAGGATTGTGATGGCGGAACTTGTTCCGCTCTGCTAACGAGCTCGCCAACTAATGGCGTTTTTCAAATACGTGTGGACACTTTGTTCAACTTTAAACGGACTATATATTCAAGTCCCGTTTTATTTGAGCAGTCACTGCCCTAAAAGCACTTTGAAGGCTATGGAAAACTACTAGATTAGCTGACATTTTAGACCCGGCCGGCATTTTCCTGCCAGCCAGAACAGGCCTGCTCAGCCTGAAACGTGGCGCAGGAAAAAAAATGTTCGCATCGGGTTTTTAATGACCACGAACGACCTATTCTTCTCCATAATCATCATTTACACATTCCCCCAATAAACCGAAGTCCATCCGTTGGTGAAGCTTTCAATTATAACACTTTGCTTTTAGCAGTTTTAGTCATTTTATCCGATTATTTAACGCAGTAAGTAGCGCTTCGGCGCTTAATGGAGGCTTTGTGACTAAACATTCCTTTTAGACCTTTTAAATTTTTTTTTAAAAAAATTTTTAAAAAGTTACCTTTAAACCCCTTTTACCCAAGGGTTGACGTGATTTTTTTAAAATTAAAGCGCGCCCCTTTGGGGAAAACTTATAATTTTTTAAAAACTGCTATTATATTAAGTAGTAAACACTAAAGTGAAACTGAAGTCGACGTGGTGGTGATAAAATTCCTAAACGAGTAGTAAACATATCTTCCTAAATAGTTTTATTTTCTTCATCTTCAGACCAAAAACGGTCCACTGGTCCAAAGTTCAAACGCTTGACTTGGTTACTTCCCTATTTTTACATGTTTGTATGTGATGGAATTGTAGGAATTTAATTTGGGACCGTTTTCTTAGCAAGACGGTAACATAGTGTGTATTGTTTGGGTCATTGTTTTATTGTGGGTTGGTGGTTACTTCAGTACTTTACCTCTGTTCTTACCTTGGAACATGTCTTGAGATGAAAAGAACAAGTCTGCCAAGCAGCCTTTTGCTTTAGGCCTTATACACACTGTTGGCTATAATCTGCTCAGTGTTCTTTATGGCCCACATCACTGACAGGTTGCTATTTGGATTTCATCAAGTATGATCTTTCCTTTTTAAAGGCTAGCTGACTTTCCTCCCATTTAGTTAGTAGGTGGAAATGTGGCATAAAATGTAAGCTTACTTGTTTTAAGCTTACATAACCAAACTTAATCAGATTATTTTTGACCACCAACAGTCCATGGAGGTCATAATCTGCCAGTGTTTAGCCCTTCCAGTCCATCTTTATTACTGTCAACAAACATTTCACTGGCATGTATTTATGACTACATATTTTTTTTTCTCCAGTCAGTATAGTCATGAATTATGACGTTGGTCACGAAAATGTTCCAGTTGTAATTTATTTTACGGAGACAACTGAATCATAATTCAGGTCGACACCTTTTGACAGGTTTTAAATGTAAACATTTTGCAGTGGCTAATCAAATTATTGCCAAGGGTTAACTGTTAAAATGTTCTTTAGGTTTCTGCTACTTGTGTAAAACAAGATACCATATTTAAAATTCTTAATTTCATTTGTTCTTTTTTCCACTTGTAGCTTGCTGCCCTAGACTTGAACTCTGACGGTCAAGGCGGAGGAACTGGCAGTAAGTACTAGTTATGTTGATCCTAAATGAGATCTAAACATACTTTTTTTGTTTTCAATTTGGGGCTAAAAAAAAGGTTTTTAAAAAAATCCACCTGCTTTTAAATGAAGGGGTCGCTACCGGGGTCTCTGGAATTTTGAAAAGGGGGAAAATTCAGTCATTTGGGTTCAGGTTTTGGGAGAGGCTTTGGATCTAAAAGCCCTGGATGAATAGACCTAGGCACCTGCGATCTACCTGCGGAGTTACTGTAATCTGCCGTTGAATGTAGGGTTAAAGTTCAAATGGTTTATTTCATACTACTTCTCTTATGATTCAGATTTATGCACATTACATTTAGAGAAACTCATCTTAAATTTAGTTTCTTTGAATCTTGTTCTGTTTCTAAATTTTGATGGTAGTGTGTTTACCAGCGTATTTTCTCTCTACCAGGACGCTACATTCCACCTCACTTGAGGAACAAAGATGCAGCCAAAAACGGTGAGTTTAATGAACATGTACTTGGCTACTCTCTAAAAATCATAACTTAGACTTGTGGTTTGGTTCATGTGAGAAGCCCATCAGAGCACGGTAGAAGAAAGTACAATTGAGAGAAGATCTGAGGTGTTTTGTAACATGTCGATCTTAACGAGTCGAGGCAAAGATGGTAATTCTGTCCTATTTTTGTTGCTTTTTTATGTGCTGAGGACCTCACCAGGGCACAGAAGGAACAGAAAGACATGTTGATGTGTTTTCTTTCAGTGGTGGATGGGTTTTCAGTACTTGCAAACTAGGTCAAGTGGTATCATATGTCAGCTTCAGCCTTTAATTTCCACCCCAGACTGCTCTTATGTGGGACGATGGGGCCAATTCACATTATTTTGGCTGAACTATTAAATGGATCAAAGTTCATGCTATGACTGATTCAGTCTCATGTATGAAAGAGAGGAGTGCTAGCTGTTGGCAGTTCCAATAAGGGTGGAATTGGGACAAATTGCCTATCATACTTGGATACTTTGAGATTAAAGCAAAACTAGAAATCATGATGCTGTGTCCCTGCACACTTGACCTTTTTTACAGTTTTTTTTATTTGTTTTTTTTTTATTCCACAGTGGGAAATTCTTATTCCGCTGGTAAACAGTGCGGTTATTCAGTGGCACCAGTAAATTTCTGTAAGTCCCTTCTGTCTGCTTTTGCTAAGGGCAAATCGCATTTCCAGATGCATGAAATAACAATTTCATACACAAGCAAAGTCAGTTTGATGGGGAGGCGTTTTTGAATGAAGTCAAAAGCAAACGATTAATTATTGTGCTTCTCTTTGCTGAAATGCTTGCAGTCCTAGCTAGCTGTTACATAGCGATAGATAATATTTGATGTCGGCATATAATTGGATACCTTTTCTGGTTATCTTGTTATCCCATTTTGTGGGTGGAAAATGTCCCCCTCGCCTCCTATTATATACTGATGCCTGTATTTCACCTGCAATGTTCTCCAAGATGCCCCTAAGCAGTGCGCCCAACCATGGCAGGCTGAATGTCAGCAAACACAGGGACATAGCTGTTCTTCTGGATGGGATGACTGTACGATGGGTAACTATTGTGCAAAGTCAAACCCAACACTAAAAACCGCACATGCCAGTACTCCTGGGGGGAATCTGAAAGCCTGCTTCCCTACTTTTGCTCAGGTTACCCAAGACTGGCCTCTCAAGAGCTTGCCTTTTACCATGCCTACAGTGGTGGTTGGCGAAACAGATGCGGTATACCTTGACCTCCACTTGCATGTTATGCCATCCAGTTGTTGTCACACCCTGATGGCGTGTACAGCTGAACGCCTTGGAACAGTCGGCGAAGCTTTGCCATGTCACGGTCACTTCACCGATATGAAAAGAAGTCTGGGCCTGACGGTGTTTGTGAATGGCTGCAAATGAGCATGATAATGTTGCATGGAGGTGATGCTTTAAAGATTACACCGCATCACGTGAGTGGCTGACAGATAGTGACACTGCAGGGAGTAAACAGTTGTTTTAATCGTATCTTGTTTAAACTCTACTTTTGTCTTGCTGTATGGAGTAGGAATGGTTTTATTTAATATAACTACATTAAAATCCTGTTTTACCAGTCCCTATAATACGCCTGCATTACCTTCTGAGTTCTTTGTCTTTTAAAACTTTGCACCAGGACTACAATGTATTGATCAAACATTAGGTTGGTGACAAGCTTATTTTAGTTTCTGTCCATCTGGGGTCCATCTGCCAAAAAGGTTTTATTTGAAAGTAAAGAATATGCATAAGACCCTAGCTGGCCAGTTTGTTTTGGCTGTGATGCTTCTATCTTATTCAGTTAGTGGTTGGTTACTTTGTCACATTGTGCCGTGGCATTTCTCTGATTAAGCACAGCTGGAAGTAGCTACGTTTACATGGACATAAGTAATCGGAATAAACAGCCGATCAGACTAAAAATGTGTCATGTAAACATGCCAGTCGGAATATTTTGGTTGGAAAGAAAATGTAATCTGATTGAGGGGCGGTTTATGTCGATTGGCAATCCGATTGATACGCATGTAAACGCTTGACAGGATCAAGTTATTCTGAATGAGGCAAACTGACCTGAGTGCGCATGTGCGCCCCACGTTAACATCACGTATTTCCGCCTTGAGTGGCCACTCGCTGTGGCTACATGCTAACAGAACATTCAGATCGGCAAGTTGACTTAACACCTTTGTAGCCCGATCAGCCGTTTTTATTCTGATTATTTATGTCCGTATAAACGGTACAATCCGATTATTTTTTGTTTTTTAATCTGGTCGTGAAACTTTGTGCATGTAAACGTAGCTGCTGTTTGTATTGCCTTTAACACAATTCATTGACTCATGAGTGTTTGACTGGGAATGTGATTGCTTGTGTTGGCCATCCCTTTTCTTGTGCTTACTAATGGTTTCCATCATGGAGGATTTTGATTGACTTCCGGGTCTAAAATCTTCAAGTTCAATGAAAGACCTTGAAGTTTAGCAAGATCCTCGTGGCTGTTCTGCTCTTGATATTTGGGCTTAGCTGTGCTAAAGACGTTTACCAGAAAGCTCAGTCTAACGGTCGCTGTTCCTCATTCACCACATTAAAACCAAAAGTGTGGCAACCAGTGGGAGCAACGACTGTGTGCTAAATTAGGTGCTGGAACGTAATTGTTCACAATGTTTTTAGATAGTAGTGTCAAAGTAGCTCGTTTCTACCTGTCTGATTTGGTTTTTGTCTGTGGTTCAGTTCTCAAGACTTTTCCTTAATTTGTTGATCAACCTTTCACCCAGTCTGCTGTGTGTAGTGGGATTGTTATCATCTGTAAATCAGTTTTCAAATCATGTCTCTTTTTTTCCCTTTCTTGCATAAAGATTCACCTGGATGGGATGAAGGACGCACCAATGGATTTGTGAATGGTTTCCATGACAACCGTACAAATGGGGGTTTCGGAGGGCGTGGACCCCCTCGCAATGACAGAGGTGGGCGTGGCGCCTACCGTGGTAACAGGGGCGGAGGCTCGTTTAATCAACCATTGCAAAGTACAGGTGGGGAATTCCTGTTCTATTAAACGTCCAACTGTAGCTGCAGGTTTAGAGTAATGTTAGCTGGAAACCCCCCCCCTCCCCCTTTAAACAGGTTTTGTTGAAGCTCTTTTATAGTAAACATACATTTTACCGTTATCCCAGTTTATGAGCTGTGAAGATAAGTCAGGTGTGAAATGAATGAATCATTTACAGCATTTTGCCTTAAGGGAAACAAACATCTCCAGCCTTGGTAAGCAGCAGGCATCTTTTGATGTCTGCCAGCTGATTGGCCAGAAGTGTTTCCGAGCGCATCAGTGAGATGTTTTCTATTCCTTCACAGCAGGGTTTGGAGGCTATGAAAACAAAGATGGTGGCTGGGGAGGAGCTCCTAGAGATGCTGCCTACAACAGCTTTGGAGGGCGTAATGATCGGTCAAAGTCTGCCTTCAATGACCGTGGGGCAGGCTCCAGGGGAAGGTGTGTAACATTTTAAAAGTAATTTCAGATGAGCTATCAATGCTGAAGTTAAATGGAGTTTTATTATAGCTCCACGTTCAACCTGCATGTGTCTCTGTTTACAGATACGAGCGTGGAGGATTTGCTGGTGGAGGAAATGGCCGCTGGGTGGAGGACTCCAGAGAAGATGACTGGTCCAAGCCCACCGCACCCAATGAGCGTCTGGAAAAGTAAGGGTCATTCTGCTCATGGATGGAAACAAAGCTGAAGCTGTCTTTATCTTCACAGACTAACCCTGACTTGAACCTTTTTCAGTGAGCTTTTTGCTGGAAGCAACACTGGGATAAACTTCGAGAAATACGACGATATTCCTGTGGAGGCGACTGGAAGCAACTGCCCACCACACATTGAGAGTGTAGGTGTCTGTGGCTTCTTTGTTCTTGTTCTTCTTTAAACAGAGGGGCTTGTGATTAATGCTGCTTGGTGTAATTGTGCAGTTCCATGATGTGGAAATGGGGGAGATCATCATGGGGAACATCGTCCTGACTCGTTACACTCGGCCAACTCCAGTCCAGAAGCACGCCATTCCTATCATTAAGATCAGGAGAGACCTTATGGCCTGTGCCCAGACTGGTTGGTATCTCAGGGTCTTACATTGTTATAATAAAGTTTTTAATACTTTGTTTTATGGTAGAGACAACAGGAAATGATGAATGCTTTGACTCTATAAGTGGTTGTTGTTGTTGTTGTTTGGGGCTTTGTTAAATGGAGCTGTCTGTATGATCCCTGGTCCGTTTCAGGTTCTGGTAAGACTGCTGCCTTCCTGTTGCCAGTTCTGAGTCAGATCTTCACAGATGGGCCAGGAGATGCTCTCCAGGCCTCAAAGAACAGTGGACAGGTAGTAACTTAATCCAAAAGGAGTAAGCATTTCTAAGTGCCGATTGACTCGTCCTTACAAGTTTCTCTTCAATCTTCAGGACAACGGGAGGTACGGCCGACGTAAGCAGTACCCAATCTCCCTTGTTTTGGCTCCAACCAGAGAACTGGCTTTGCAGATCTATGATGAAGCAAGGAAGGTGAGTTTGAAGCGTGTAAACAATCCATTGTTGTTTTTCATTGAAGTGTGAAATCAGAAGACTCATCTGTTCATTCATGGCATCCAGTTTGCCTACCGCTCCCATGTGCGTCCCTGCGTGGTATACGGTGGCGCAGACATCGGCCAACAGATCAGGGACCTGGAAAGAGGCTGTCATCTACTGGTGGCCACACCAGGGCGTCTGGTTGACATGATGGAGAGGGGCAAGATCGGCCTGGACCATTGCAAGTTAGTATTCAACTCACTGGGATTTGAAAAGATAAACATTTTAATGAAAGCGCCTGATTCCAGGATCTACCAGTAATTAAATGTGAATCGTGTCTGCAGCTACTTGGTCCTGGATGAGGCTGATCGCATGTTGGACA
>JAHHUM010000267.1:0-13382 GCA_036173005.1 Crenichthys baileyi
GAGGCTACAAAAAAACCAGGTATAAACAATCACTTTACACGTTCCTTTATTGTTATTAAATCATCAGTGCATCAATTGAGGGACAAAAGTCAGTCGTGCTGTAATAAGGTAATAGTGATGAGATCTATTTACTGAGGGAGCATGTTTCTTCCTACTGAGATTAGCCATTTGTCTTAAAGTGAGAAAACTTGTTGCAGCTGATGAGATCCATGCTTGGCCCTACCTCGGCCCAAAGGCCGAAACGACAGTCAGGAACCTGACCCCGACCCGAAGGCGCAGGGATGCGACCCTCTCATCCACTGGGATAAACCCGAAACATGAGACGGCTGAGCTGGGGGGCAACAAGCAAACCCACCCCAGCTCACCGCCTCTCCCTGCGGGGCCACTCCAGAGTAGAAAGTTGTAAAATGGGAGTTTTACTCTCTTTCCTCCCTGTGCACCACCGGGTCCGTTTCTCTCCAGTTCCGAGACCCAACCAGTAAAACCAGCTTATTATTTACCTTGTGAAATAATGAGAAATGGTTAAGTATAAAATCAAGATTTAATGCCAAAATGATCAGTGTACAGAGTACACAATTGAACAGATACAGAGTGACATTCACCTTTGGTACCGGGCCCCCCTCAGCCCATCTTAGGGATGAACCGAGAGGAGCAAAGAATGGAGCATGAATCCTGCTTTTATCTATGCCTGATCTTAACCCTCCTAAAGGGCGTCATCCTCTTGTATCAGTTTATCTTTGACTATGTGTTGCATCTTATGTGAAATCAACAGTTATGTTGTGTAAGCGTGTAGCAGTGAGCGGTGCGGCAGATAAGCAACAAGGGCAGATATATTTAAGGCAGCAAAGAGATGATTAGAAAAGGCAACAGAATCATACATCCATAACAATCCCCCTGTTGAGGTGGGAAAAACCCACCTCACATCAATCAATGTGTCTGATGCAAATGGACCTAAGCTAGAATATGGGAGGCAGTTCCTTCCGTCCGTCGCGTAACTCCGGCCTCCAAGCGGAGTGTCATTTCTCTGGTAACGGCCTGCAGCCCTCAG
This sequence comes from Crenichthys baileyi, assembly GCA_036173005.1. Classification (NCBI taxonomy): domain Eukaryota; kingdom Metazoa; phylum Chordata; class Actinopteri; order Cyprinodontiformes; family Goodeidae; genus Crenichthys; species Crenichthys baileyi. The sequence continues at coordinate 1,049 of JAHHUM010000267.1, forward strand.
TGTGTGCACCCCCTCTGTTTCCCATAAAACAGACACATGCTGATGTGTGTCTGAAATTTAAATGATTAAAACATCGCAAATAGAAAATAATGCCCTGTTGAAAAATTTAAAACAACAAAAATAATAAAAACCTAGAAGCACAGCGGAAATGAGCAGCACAATGTGTATCAGTATATTGTAGACCCTGAGTCGTAAACCCTGTTCAATTATCCATTGCAGTCGTTTGGTCCTCCTCCTCCTCACAGCACAGTATCATCATTTCTCCAGCACTTTGGTTTGGTTCCATCAGATCCACATCATCAATGGTGCTTAAATATTCAGTGGATCACATCAGTGTGCTCTGGCACCACATCCATTTGATATTCTGGTAATCTTAAACCTCTTGTATCCCAGTAGGTTTCCCTATTTTCCAGACCACGTCTCAAACATGTTTGTAAATTGTTCATCGATTCCTGAGTGCAATTTTAATTCAATGGACAGTGATTGTAATTCATTTAGGGCCTTCGTTAGAGATCCATCAGGTTCTGTAATTGTTGGGAATAAAAGAACAACAAGCCTCTCCAAAAACACCGAACAACAATTTTTCTGAAATAATTTTCAACATCCTGTTTACACAGCCTTCAGCTGTCTCTCCTGTTTTGCCTTGGTGTCATTTAAAAGATTAGAATCGGTTCTAACAGGAAGCAGTTTGTATTTTAGCAGACATATCAAATTCAAAAACACATTTTCTGAAAGGTTCACCCTGACGAAGTGGGCCAATCGGTGTCAGGGCATCCTGGATAGAGATGGAAACCAGGGTACATCTTTCCTGTCCAGTCAATAGCAATTATTATTAATTATTAAAGCAATTATTCCCCATAAATCAGTTCTGTTCAGCAGCAAGTAAAAGTTCAAGGCCTTGTATCAAGTTGATTTACAATCTAAGTTGCAAACATCATCATCCATAAATAAATAACTCAGAAGCACATAGGAAGTTATAATTTCTATTCATGAAGTTATTTGAATTGATAAAATAGTTGAACACTCCTTTAACCCTTCATGCAAATTATTCCACAATTTCCCACATTCACAGAAATAAACATTTGTTTGTTGATTATTCACACAGTTTTACTTTAGAAATCCTTCTCCCCTCTGTGATTTTTGATTTTGTGACCTATTAAATTTACCAGGACATCCTCCTTCAAGCTTTAACCCAACAAATAGAATATTTATTGTTTATTTCGTTATCACGTTCCCTCTGTTGAAGTAACCCAGCCCACTTAAAAATGTATGAAAAAAGTTTCCACATAATTGTATTTGTTAGTTAGAAGTAAAAAGATGAGTTAATTTTTACCGTTTGACGTTATGGTTACTGGAATAAAATTTAATTTTAGTTTCACACATATTTATGATGTGTTTTTAGCTGGAAATGAATGGTTAAGTCAAAAGATATCCAATCGAACCTATTCATAGGTTCTTCCTCAGGTGCTTTCTGATTTTCTCTGAGGTGTTCCTTCGGAGGATGGCTCTACCTTCCTGCAAGATGATCTGCTGACCTTAGTTTTGCCCTCATCCCAGAGTTTGTTTCTCCTGTGTTTCTTTTGGTTAGAGCCTCCTGTGTTATGAGACAAAAACTTCACAGCAGATTAAAATCGTTGAGCATAAGTGTGTCAGTGTTTCTCCTCTGTGAATCCAGACTGGGGTTCACACCCTGACTGGAGAGAGGTGGTGAAAGGAAGGGTTTGGATTCTTCCTTGTCAGCAGCTGATGGGGGGTGTTAAACCCATGAGCTCAGTGGTGATGATCTGATGTAAAAAATCAACCAAAGGGGAGCGCGTCCAGACCTTTTTTTTTTTTCAGCACAAACTTTAGCCCAGTCTTTTTTTTGATTGTGTGATTCTCTCTCTACGCCGACCTGGTGAAAGTGTGAAGCACATCTCTACACCCCTTTCACTCTGTTGTCAGAACCCCAAAAAAACCAAAAACTTTTTCCCTTTTAGGGCTTGTTGGAAACAGGAAAAAATGCTCCAATACCGTGTTTTCATAAAAATCTTATATGTCAAAATAATTTAATAGTCATCTTCTCACCTTTTTTAACCCAAAAAATTCATATTTATTTTGTAACCCGTTAGTTCGCTAATTTATTGTTTGTTAAAACTAATGGCCAAAGTTAGTTTTGTTCAAACCGTTATTTTCCCCAAAAAAATTTTTGAAATCATCCCCCAAAACAAAGTAATTCGCATTTTTTACCATGAAGATGTCATTTTTTGGGGACACCTCCCTTTTCAAGCACGTTGATAATTTTGATTTTTATCTACCTAAATTTTTAGACCTTTAGGGTCTGTCGAGGTGGGAAAAAACTTTACTGGCCGTCCGTTAACTCCTACATTACTCCTCACCTCTCATCGACTCGTTTTATTTGGCACCTCAAAAAACAATCCTCAGTCAGAGATCATTTGTAGTTTTCCACAAGTCTATTAAAAACCCAATTTTAAAATTCAGAGAGGGAGACGTCACACTTACACTGCTATACCGTGGGAAAACCCCCTGTGTTTTTGTCTGACTGGAGCTGTGTTTCATTACCTTTTTATACCCCACGCTGCATGCAGTCTACATACACATCATTCTGTTTTTTGTGGATGTTTTCTCCCTAGCAAACAGTATCAAAAGAAACAGAGATAAATTTCATTATTTAATCAAAAAATTGTTTCCCACGCTTCTTCAGGAATCTTCAGGGAGAGGAGTAACAAACCCTCCCTAATACACTGCCGGCTTCTCACGATACAGACAGAAAACACCTGCAAGCTTTAACCTTGAATAAAAAACCACTTATTGTGAAAAAACGGGCCCTTTTTAATACTAGAGGCAACTGGTTAAGGTTTTTTCTAACTATGAAAAGCATAACTCAAAACCTCTTAGAAAAAAATCTATCTGCAAAGTCCCAAAAAATTCTTTTAGTCTTAGCTACTAATAATAAGGCCCTTTTATATATTTCCAAAATTTCCCCCTTTTTTTGATCTCCACCAGGAGATCACTCCACATAGGGTGCAGCCAGCTCCAGCCCCTGAAGTCCGTCCGTCAAAGCACACATCTGATAAGTAGGAGGTTTAGATTCAGCCCCCCCCTTCTCAATGTGGCAGTGTTTTAAAGCGAACCATCAGAGCCCTGATGCATGGTACACAGCAACAACCCACAGGTAACCATTATGGCAACAAAATAGCAATAGAAATCATTAATGACATGACTAAACCTTTCCCCTTTTCCCAAACATAATAGTGAATCATTGCTCTAATGCAATTTGTCAATCCCTGAATGATTGAAAACTCAGGCCTCTCAATCCTTCTAAGGCTCGGGTTACAGATCCGTCAGGAGCGGTGTTATTGGGGATAAAAATAAAAACACATATCTCCAAACATGGCACAGACACCCCCTTTTCCAGCTAGTAACCCATACCAACCCATTCTTTTTTGTATGGCCATGAGAGAGGTGGGGTTGCTAGTTGTTCTGAGGGGACCTTCAAAAACATCGGGGTTTTTAAATTTTGGCCCAAGTTCAGAAGTACATTTTTAATGAATATAATTAATGCGGTCTACATTCTTGTTAGGATTTACTGGAAAAAACGCTGCCGTGATTCCTTTAGTTTTAGCATGAATGGTCAATTTGGGCCCCGCCATAAGGGGTCAGACGGGCAGCGCATAAACTATAGAAGGGGGCTTTTTTAGTTTCGGGTGCTCCCACCGGTGCCCTCTATTTTTTAGTTTTTAGTGCGCCGGGCCAGTACTGTAATTAAGCACCCCGGAAACCGACAATGCAAATGGAACTTGCTGAAATTTAATCATCCTGTGAACTTTAATTAAAATACTTTCAGAGGAAAAATAAAAATGAATTAAAGCAATATCAATATACACCTTTTACTCCAGAGGGGACAGAAGGATTTTTTTTTACATTAACTATTCTTTAGGCCCCCGGGGGGTGCTGCCTCTGCCTCACCTTTGCCTGAGGACTAGTTCATTTCCCTGCCTCTGTAGTCTCGGGGTGCTTAAAACCTTCTGATCCTCACCGGGGGAATGTCTTGACCCCTTCTAAGTGGAGGATGTCTTCTCAGTCCTATTAAAAAACGGGTTTTCCTTTTTAAAAAAACAAACAATGTCTGGGTTTCAATCACTACAATCCCTTTTTGCCCCGTGAACAGTAAGGGCCAAAAACAGATGAATATAAGAAAATACTAAACATGCAAAAAAAATTATAAAATATAACTTTTGTTAAAAAAAAACCCATAAATTGAAAATTTTATTTTATTTTTTTTTTTTTTTGCCCTTCTCTCTTTCTTTGTCCTCTGGGTGGCGCAGTCTCGCTGTTCGTTGGTCCCTTTATACAGGTGAAATCTTTTTTGCCGGGTGTCTGTTGGGGTCTTCTTTCTTCAACAGATAAGGTGAGACTGCCTAGTTGTCTGACAGCTCGGATTATTCTGCCCATTTTTAATGAAGCTGTGTTTTCCCTCCAATCTCCTCCAGGGGTTCTCCCTGGTTCCGGTGCCTCGGCGCACTGGCTCCAATGAAACCACGTGTCTCCTTTTGCCCTTCAGCCTCACTGCGGGGGATTTCCTCTCGGTTTTCACCTTTGGTATGGTTCCTGTGAACCTTGGCTCCACCCACTTTTCGCTTGATGACCTTCAACCACCCCCCACTCGACCTGGGGTGTTGTTGGTTCTCCTGTAGATCTCTCTGACCCCAGAACCTTTTTTGTAGGTTTCCCCCAAGTCTGTAGCTGAAAAAAAAATAGTCCTTTTGTGACAGATTCTGTTTATCACCTGTAGATGTCAGAATGCTCCTCGTGATCCCGGGAAAACCCCTTTCCCGGGTTTCCAGCTCGTATGGAGTGTATCCGGGGTTTTATTCACTGAACACCTGATTGAAAATGAAACAAGAGGTAATGCATCAACCCAGAAAAATTTGGTTCTGTGCACAGATTTTAGCCAATTTTTTTTTTTCAGGTTTTTGATTTATTCTTTCAACTTTTTCCTTGGGCACTGGGGGGTGATACCCCCGTGCAAAAACCTGTGTTTCACCCCCCCAAACTGGACCCCCCTTTTTGCACCTCCGGGTTTTCTTAAAATGGGCCCCTTTGTCAGTCCTTATCTTTTTCGGAAAACCCGGTCTGGGGAAATGCTATGGTTTTAATGAGACATTTGACCACATTTTTGCTATTTTCCTTTTCGCTGGCCATGCTTCTGGCCCCATCCTGTGAAAGCATCCACACACATAAGCAGATAATTAAAACCTCTTACTGACTGCCATGTCTGTGGGTTCCAATAATTATTTCATTTCCTGGTCTTGTGATTAAAAGGAAATTTTCCCTGCAACGGTGTCAACGTTTTTTTTGGGGTTTAAAATTGCCCAAAAAAATGTTTTTTCACCATGTCTGTCATTAAAGGATGCCACCACTCTTTTGCAGATTCTACAGCATCTGTTTAATTCCAACGTCCTTCCAACCTTTTTGGGTTTCCCCACTTTTATCAGGTTCTGCTACACACAGCATAGTCCTTCTGTGTCATGCCTGAAAAAAACAACCGCCCTTTTGTGAACAGCTTTTCTCACCTGTGGTCCCTCAAGGGGGCTGGCTTCTAAGTCAGGTCTTACCTTTTCTGTCCTGCTAACCAGCTCTTCACATTGATGTGGTTCCCCCCTGTGTTTTTCCCATCCGCCATGTTGATTCCCTCGTGAATTGTAGGTTATGTTGGGTGCCTCCAAGATTTTGCTGAGCTGTTTTTGTCTAGAGCTGTCATGGTAAAACTTTGAGATTTTTCACATATGCCCCAAACACTGTGAGTTTTTTAAACACCCCGAGGGTGTCCCATCACTAAGTGAGCTTTTATTTGAATTAATGGGTTGTGTGCATTGTGGTTGGCTTTTTAACATGTTAAATCCATCATTACTGAAACGTACATCAGCACTCTCCTCTCTCTCCCTTTTTTTCTGAAAAAAAACCCCCATTTACTGCCCTTTTTTTTGTTACAGAAACATCCAAAAAAAATGGGGGGTGTTTTTTAGTCTGGGAGGGGCAAGCTCTGCCGCTTTGGAAAGAAGCTCCCTTCTCTGCTAATGGCAAACAGATAAAGGCATTAGCTAGATCAATGCAGGTCCACTGCTGTGAAGGTTCAAGGTTGGAGGAGAGCAACATAGGGATTTGGGACAGGAACAGTTGGGGGTCACCGAACTGAATTTATTGCTCTTAAATCATGTGCCATGCGGTTTTTTTGTACCTTTTTTTTCTACAGGAAGGATGGGTGTATTCCCATGATGAGGCTGAGGGGTTCTAAACCCCTGCTGCCTTCAGGCCTTCAATGGTGTCTTTGATGCCTTTTCCCTGACTTTTTTTTTTGTGTGGGTACTGTGGGACCCCAAATAGGCGAGGGAGATGCAACCTGAAAGGGGGACTGGGGCGCAGGGGGGTTTAATCCTACATCTGTGGGCCCTTTAAAACCCCCCAACCGATAAGGTAGGCTCCGCAAAAGAGCTGCAGCTTTGGGATGATCTGTTTTTTTTTCTCTTCCATGATGACGTGTGAGCAGCTCATGCTGCAACAGCAATTCACCGTAGCTGTACATTTTATACGATATTTGTCTGTGCTAGAGTTAGAATACCTTAAGTTGGTGAACTGAGGTGTCCTGCCAGTCCCCAGCTGCCAGAGAGCACTTTACCACTCCGCCCAGTTTCCTTAGCTTTGGTGCTCAGGATGCAAAGAAAGAGAAACATGAGGAAAAGCTTCATCTGACATTTTAAATACCATTCTGCTTGGTCAGGTGTTTTAAATCAACTGTTGCAGCCCACACCCTCAAAGAGCCACATTAAATATTTTTTGGATGAAATAAACCATGTTTCCTACCTTCTACTGTTTAAATTAAACAAATCCCTTTGGTACCATTCAATGGTGACAACAGTCGTAGAACAGAGTGACCATGGGGCGGGTCAGGGGGGGAGAGGTGTAGGGGCCCGAGAGACTTTGGAAAACCCGGGTTTCCACAGCTGATACACAGAGAAAGATGCTGTTTGGGGGAAAGAAGGTGCGGTCAGCAGTCTCCAGTAGAGGGCAGCATATTCCTCTGGAAACTGGCTGGGGAAAAAATGTTGTCCATGCTGAAGCATTTGTCCACATGCCAAAAAGGAACCATCTGGGGGAAAGTTACTGTTAACCCATCAGGACCACACAGCACTGATGCTCCCAGCTTCACTAATAAGGGGGTTTCCCCCCACAAATTAACAGGTGGTGCTGGGTGAAAACACACAAAAGGGGGAGTTTACTCTCTGAGTCCCAATCTAAAAGGGAAGGTTGGTTAAAGTCACAGGCAGAATTTGTGCAGCCCCTGAGAAGCCCATTCACAGAAACAGTCTTGGTAGGGAGCAGTGGTTTTTTGGGGGTTGCTGTGTTTTTGGGGTGGAATAAGTTGCTCCAGTGGGCCACTAAAAATTCAGACAGTTCTCTTCCCCCTTTTGCAGGCAACATGGGGTTTCTGCCTTGCCCACGCTGCTTTTGGTCCTCCTCAGGGGGTGTCAGTATGGACTGTAAGACGGATATCCCCCCCATCTGTGGGATAAAGGCCCTGCTGGGGTTGATAGAGGTTGCCATACCCTGCATTTTGGGGGGGGACCGTTACTCCCTGCTGTGACCCCCAGGTGGGGGCAGGTGCGTGCCCAATGTACAGACTGCCGGCAGTTTTAGCACACATTCCCCCAGTGCTCTGCTGGGCTCCACCCCTTCCTTGGGGCCCCACGCCATCCCCCACGACCAAACGGTGGGCCACCAACATGCCATCCGCCTCCACGACCGGGGCCACTGTACCTGTAATTATAAAATGGATGGTGTGGGAGGAGGGGGTAAACCCCCCCTGGCCACTGATCAGTCACAGGGGACATAGGGGTTGTGCTGGCTTGGGGATGCAGCTAACATTACATTTTCCGGTTTTATCACTTTTTCTCTTTTTTTAATTTTTTCCTTTTGGCCTCTTACAGCTGCAATTTTAAGGAGCTGGTTCTGTAGCTGATTTTTTCTCTCTTTTTTCATTTTCTCTGCCTCCTTGAGCTGTATGTAAAATGGTGAATTAAATTTTTTTTTTTTTTCCCACTTTGTGAAGTCTGTTTCCCCGCCAAATCAGGATTATTTTTCATCTTTTGACACACGTCAAACCCAAAAAACTCCTTTTAATATGGCTTCTTTTAAACAGCTCTCCATTTCCTTTTATCCCGTCACCCTTGGGATTAACTCTTGTGTGTCTCATCCACGTGTTTCCACGGCAAACATAATGTGCTCTTTCGGATGTTGATTTTGGGGCCCCAACGCCTTTAAAAGGACTGCAATGGAGGCGTGGGGGGGATACTGGGTTTTTTATGGCCTTCCCTAGGGCTGTCAATACACGGGGTCAGGGGTGTGTCCATCAGGGCATTAACTGCGATCAGCATTATTTTTCTATCTCCCCAAGCAACCCGAAGGGACGCCCAAAAGATCGCCCCAAAATTGCTTTTAAATCACCCAAAAGGCCGTGGTTCATGCCTTTAGTCAATTGTATCTAATTCCTGTAACCAGGACACGTCCACATCCTGCAATAGGTGGTAATTATCCACTAACCTGTACATCTCCCAATGAAAAGGGGACATATTTTTGTTATTTTTCCAGCTGGTGAGGTCAATAAAGGGAACATTTTGAAATCTAGATGGACCGCTCTGGCTACGAGTAGTCACGTTGTGTGGTTTTCTCTTAGAACCTTTAAACTGCTTTTCTGTCATCTGTTGAAAAGCTTTTTCCATATAATTCATGGACCTTTTGATTCCCATTTGTGTAACCCCTCTTAAAAAATTGGGGTGTTTTCCTGTGCTTCTGTCTCAGGCCCTACTTCAGGTCTCTTTCACTCAACCCAATCACTGCCAGAAGCCACACTACTTTGGGGTCAACACTTTCTTCCTCCCCCTGATACGTCTGGCTCAGGGATCCAATTTCCCTTTTCAGGGATATCTCCACCTTTACAGGAGTTCCCCGGGTGCTGCCGGGCACCAGGGCTGGGTGCCTCCGGCCGGGTTTTTCTGTCTAGGGTTGTGAGTCAAAAACCCCCACGCTCCATCTTCACCGGACACTTTTTAAAACACTTAAAATTTCTCTTTAAAAAATTCCCCCCGGGGGGTCTGGCTCACTCCCTGTATGGGGGGGGTTCACGCATGGGTGTAGAGTGTTGCGGGGGGAGAGTGCTGTGTTGGGGCCTCTGCAGCTCTCTCTATGCGGTCAGAGAAGGGCTCATAACAGGAAGGGTCCTCCCACTTTTTGGGGGGTGTGCATACTTTTGATGGTTCAGGGACAAAAAGGGGGGTTAAAGGTGCTCGTAATTGGCCTGATTCTGTGTCTCCTCTAATATATATTTCTCCAGTTTTGGTACATCTACCACTGGATATATACCATGTGTGAGACTATAGGGGGGGGGGCACTCGGCCCCCGGGGTACTGCTTTTTTTTTCTGGACTAATTTTTTTGCGTTCTGTCCTTGCTGCAGTAAATCAATCCCTGCCAAAAAAACTAACAAGCTACCCCATTCTGTCCCTCTCTTTTTCCTGCGTCTTTTGCTTCAACTTTACACTTTATTCCACCAAGTCGTCCTTTCTCATCAGCCTTAATCAACTAACTGTCTTTATCCTTCAGATGCCTCTTATTTCTCGGTTTTCAACCATCTACCTAACGGTCCCTGTCTTCCATTCCCACATTTCCTTCAACAATCAAACCTTGATCTTTTCTTATAATTTTCTGAACTTCCTTCTTTCTTTTTCTCATGTTTTTTCATAAATTCTGCCAGCACAGTTACCTGATCTGACAACGGTATCCAGGGACCTGTTTTCCCCGTCCATCACCCCTCTTTTCCCCCATCTATTTCTCCTTCCCATGTTGCTCAACTAGTGTCCTTTTTTTTCACATCCCAAAGCGAAATTGAAAATTTTTAATATAATCGGGGCTTGTTGCTTTGGCAGTACGGTTTAAAAATAATCACAGCTTCTATTGGGCACTTCACCTCTTAATGAAAAATTATCTATGGTAGTACAGTTTTTAAAAAATTTAAAAATCCCCGCTTCTATCACTCCCACTGAAGTGCAGCCATTCACAAGCCAAAACTCAATTTTATTCTCTTCTCACTCATATGCACAGTAAATCCAGTTAGAACAAATACAAAAAAAAAAATAAAAATTACAACAGGATATATAGCTTTGCGCGCGCAGAGGGGGCCCAAAACCCCCGTCCACTCAGCAGGACTTTTTTCAATCTCTCCTGGTCCAACCCGCTGTGATGCCCAAACTCCCGTTTTGACACCTAGGGAATTCAACCCCCCGTTGACTCCCTGGAATTCCTTTTTACTTAATCTTATTATTCAGTTTCACCATTTAAGTACTTCAACTGCCTTTTCCCCCAAAATTGCCAATTTTCAGGGTCTGGGGTCCTATCCCTGACCACTTTGAGGCGTCCTCAAAAGTCCCCCCAGGGGAGGCTTTACTAAAACCCCAGCCAAAATGTATCTTGTGGGCAATCAACAAATATTTTTACTCAATATTCCCTTTTCTTTACCTTAATACATTATTTTCAACAAACAAAATTATTTTACCCAAAAAAGATCGGAACTGTAAAAAATTTGAGAGAAAAGGGTATCTATTCCACAACACCACCTACACTATTAGCAGGCAAAAGGAGAATAAAACATAGATCTCCTTATCTTTTAATTTTGGGTCGACCCTTGTGGTGTTGTAGAACGACATCCGCCTCGTAGTCAATTAATTATCCATTAAAATTAGTGCCAAATCCGGGGGCCGGGCACCAAAACTGTCCCAGAGGTAGGAAAAAACTTTAACTGGCCGTCCGTTAACTCTTAAATTACTCCTCACCTCTCATCGACTCTTTTTTTTTGGACCCCCAAAGGACAATCCTCAGTAAGAGATCAGTTGTAGTTTCCACAAGTCTATTAAAACCAATCTGAATTCAGAGAGGAAGACGTCACACTTACCCTGCTTACCTTGGAAACCCCTGTTGGTGTGTCTCACTGGGGCTATGTTTCTTACATTTTATACCCCACGCTGCCATGCAGTCTACATCCCAAAATCATTCTGTCTGTGGATGTCTCCCTAAACAGTATCAAAGAAACAGAGAAAATTTCATTATTACCATGCCTAACAGAAATTTAGAAAACACTAAGACAACAAAAACATGCCGGCTTCTGCCCCCCCTCTTTTAGGAGATTTGCTGCCAAATCTTTAAAAATCAAATTATTCAACCAGAAACCCGATGGCAGATGACTTTATTGTAAAACATCTTTCTCTTGCTTTCAGTAAGAAATAAGGTTCATTTATTCTGGACTTAAAATCCTCACAGAGATGTGCGCATGAACTCTGTATTTTTGTTTACTTTGGTTTTGATGTTAAGTGTCATGCAGTTGCTATGCTGGGGGTTGTGATTTTGGTTGTGTGTGGTTTTTGTGAGAGTGTGTGTTTGTGGGTCCTTGAGAATGTTGTGGGTATTTCTGTGTGTTTTTTTATATTTGTTTTATTATTTTTACTTTGTTTTATCTTCTGTCCTGCAAGGACCCTCCAAAATTGGTACATCTCAAGGGGTTTCCCCTTGAAATAATCAGTTGTCAGTGCTGCCAATTATACTTTTTATTTTCTTTCCATACATAATATGTGCCCATATGGGTTAAATAAAATCAAAACAGGTTGAAGGACATGGATCTTCCCCTGCAAATGTTTTTGTTTGGCCCTGATAAAAGCTGCTCTCTCGTCTCCCCCCTTCTCTCTTGTTTGGGTATTCATCAGCAAGATTATAACGGCTCTGAATGTTGTATTCTAATCTAGCTTTTTTTAGATCTATCTAATTTTCTAATGCAGTAAGTCCTTATTATATTTAGAATGGGGTCACTAGTTTTTATTAGTTGCTATTTAAAGTAAGTGCTAATTCATTAGTTCTAGTGCTTGTTTTACTGTCTTTTCATACCTTGTTTGGTATTTCTTATGTGTAGGATTCAAGAAAGGGATTTTGGGTTTTCAAGAAATTGTGAATGTAAAATTAAATTTCCCCAACTATAGATTCCTTTTTTAAAATCTGGTTCAATTACATTTAACTGTAACCGAGTCCTGTGAAAAAAACTCATTCCCTCCCCTTTAGAAGGCTTAATGAAATTTTTTATGAACACAAAAATTTTTAAAGGGCATATTATGTTTTATAATCTTATTTGTCTTGCCCTTTTTTAATAAAAACACAGTACAGTTTCCTTTTTAATTATATAGGTATTTATTTCAAGTAACTAAAGTTTGTTTCAGTTATTCAAGTTTTCTCCATTT
>JAHHUM010000268.1:0-13224 GCA_036173005.1 Crenichthys baileyi
ATTAACTTTTTAAATGTATTATGATCAGAGTTGGAATTAACAAAAATGAACTATGCTTGTCAGTTATGGTGTTATGAATGTATTTTTTTTAATTCATAAATAAAATAAATTGGATTAGACCTAAACAAATAGTCCTACTCAAGTAGCTGTTTCTAAAAAACTTCCACCAACAGAAATCAAATCTGTATTGTTACACTACATGTGTATTTATTGAACTGGTGTCTCAGCAAAATTTCATTACGGCGACATGATGACAATGAAGGCTCTTGAATCTTGAATCAGTACATACAATACCATCCATTGCCTTCCAATGTTTTATTGAATCATAACTTGTCCAGAAGGGAAACCCAGACATTCCTCTTCCCAGTGACACCCTCTTGCTCATTCTGGGTGATTCTAAAGCCTTCCCAGACTAGAAGGGAATAATTAATTCCAAAGTATTCTGTGTCTGAATCCAAGTGGGGAGACCTACCATGTGTTACATAGAAATTAGTGGTGTAGAGAAATTACATCACCAAGGAAGAACTCTAGACAGACAGACAAGTGATGTGCACTGACATGAGGTATGCTGTCTGACTCAACTGATTCAACATGCAGCAGACACTTGTATGTGCCACATGTTTTTCAGCAGTCAGTGTCAGTGAGCGGTGGCACGGGGCAGGGGTTGTAGATAACTTAAGAAGTAAAGCACATAACCAAAACTTTAGAAATGTTTAATAAATGACGTTACCCACACGCTGCTGATAAATTGACCAGGAAATAATTACACACTTTTCATGGATTGAAAAACTGTTCTGCTTATTGAAGAAATGTATGTTTTAAGTAAAAACGTTTCAATTAAAAATGCATTTTTCTATCAGTGCTATTTCTAATATAGCCTTACAGATGCATGCTCAGAAACACCTTCTGATAGGGTTACCCAGTAGATCCATCCATTTTGTCATCAACTCTGGCCATCTTTATTATCCCTGATGAAGAAAAGGAGCCCTCAGCATGATGTTTCCAACACCTTGTTTCATGGTGTGCGATGGTGTGATCATAGTGACACACATTGTGTTTTGCATGTATATCAAAGATATTTATTCAGCTCTCATCTGACCAGGACCTTCTTCCACATTTGGTTTGTCCTTGAAAAGGCTTGTGGTAAACAGGATGTTCTTTTTGTTATTTTTTTGTGATTACAGTGGCTTTTTTTGCCACTTTTACCTTACAGCCAAATTTCTGGAGCACTAATTGATGGTTGTTCTCGCAGCATATACTCCCAGTTGAGTTTCAGATCTACAGCTGGAGCATAAAGCTGGAACACATCATAGATGTAAGGAGGGGATTGACCATGCAAGGCTCTAAAATTCGATATTATTTTAAAGCAAATTCTAAAAGATCATTCAATCCCAGTGAAGGGAGGCCTAAATAAGCATCATATGGGCTCTTCTGTTAGCCCCACCTAAAAGCCTTACACCAGCGTTCTGAACCACCTGATGATGGCAAGTCTCCTTCTTACTGAGACAAGTGAGGCTGCAGATATTAAAGCATTGATAATCATCTCCAGTTCACCCTTAATACCAGAGATTTCAATTTTGAGATATTACAGAGATAAAAAAAGCTGTTTTTTGGTAACTGTTTAGAGAACCTATTTGTTTATTTATCCATATTAACTGTGACTAAACTTTTTTTTTTTTAATCCTGATACCTTGAACTTGTCCACAATTTGTATGGGTAAAACCACAAATGTCAATGTTTCTTTGGGGTATTTTATGTGATAGACTGACACAAAGCAGTAAATTTTGTGAAACACGGTTTTCAAAACTCTTTACAAAATACAAAAATCTGAAAAGCGTGGTGTGTGTTTGTATTCATCCTCTTTATTGTGATACTCAAAAACAACATTCAGTGCAACTGATGCTTTGAGAGGTCTACCTATTATTTAATAGTCCACTTGTTCAGTATAATGTTTGTACATATGTAGCTGTTCTATGAAAGCCTCTGATGTATTTTGGAGCACACTGGTGAACAAACAGCATCATGAAGACCTAGGAACACACTTGGAGAAGTCATGGCAATAACATTCAGACAAACTTGCCTTGTTTGTTTTATACCTATGTTTTAATATATGAAAAGGTTCATTTTCTTGTGTCAGGATTTTTTGCTTTCTTTTTGGAAGTTTCCTTTTCCAAATGAAAAGTAGAAACTTTCATTGGTAGAAAACCTGCTGAGGCCGGTGTGGTTACTCAAACCCAACCTAAGGTATCTAAAAATTGTCATTGTAAAGAAAGTGAGAGGGCAAAGAACTTGCTGCAGCGATCCCCTCTTACATTCAGTTTGGCCTCTTGCCAAAATAGACTAGAGATATGACTGAGAACAGTCAGAGCCAGGGATCTAAGCCAACACAGCTTCTCCTGCAAACTGACCCCAGATATGTTACACTTACTGGATGAATTGGGGCTAACTAACAGGGACAGAAAAAAAAAAAAACAAGATAATGCATAAGACATGTTAGTTGACTGTATGTTCACACAAATCTAGTTCTTTGAACTAAAGGTTTGGCAGTATCGTTAGTTTGTATCCACCCTGTTCTTGGCTCACACGGAAATATGCAGCAATAACTGTTTGTCACTGCATAATGTCTGTTTGATCAATCGAACTGGATCAGGAGGAGCGCACAATTATCATTTGCAGTTAAAATGCTCTGGGATATGTTCAGAGTAATGGATTATTTGAACACACAGCACTCACCCAAACATTGCTAGAGACAAAAACTTTGATGGAAACAAAATAACTTAGCTCCAATGACCTGTTTCAGTGGCATCTATCAGTTTCATGTTTATCATGGTATGGTTTGAAATACGTAAGAAAAGCTTTGGTGGAGTTTATGGGTTGATAAGTCAAAACTAGCTTCCTCAACAAGAACCAGTACAGAATGATATATTGATCCATATAAACTGACTACAGCCAACCTAGTTAAAGAAGTATGTTTGTTGTGTAACGTAAGCCAATACTGTATATTGCCTATAAACTGCTATTAATCTGAGTTTTTTTTCAGAAATTATTTTGATTCTGTGATCATAAATAGGACAAATAAATAACTAAATCAAAATTTAAACTGAGTTAGGGAAGCATTGTTTGCAACACTGAAAAAATCTACATTTTACAGTACCTGAAAAAGTCTTACCACTGATTCTCAATTGGATTTAGGTCTGGACTAAGAAATCTATGCAATTCCATTGCAGCTCAGGCTCTGTGTAATGTTGTAACAATATATGCAATGACAACTGCAATAAAAGGCAAAGAAGAAACAAGGACAGGCCAAAGGTGTTTGTGAAACTTTACAAGTTTCTGGCACAAAACAGAGTACAGTTGTGCACCTAATGTGCACTTATCACATTCATTTGCACACCATGGCAATCAAATAGAATCTTTTTTACCTTGATTTCCATGCAAAATGCAAATTTAAATAAAAGCCAAGTTAAAAAAGAGAAAAAACCATATACATTGCTTAAAAATGCTTAAAAATGAAGAAAGGGTAGTTGGCAGTGGTTTGAGGATTTTAGAATACAAACAAGGTCAGAAGAAAAGGCACAGTTGCAGGTTTACATGGAAGTGCAAATCTACTACACAAAGAAAACTAAACAAATTGGAATGAAGCACAAATAGCAGTTCCAAAATCATAACTAATAACTTGAAGATCACAGTGTGGTTTGCTTTGAATACACTCTTTGACAATGTTTACCTTTACATTTAAACAAATTCATAGTTAACATTTATTATTGCTAAGAACTTCAATCTGTTTTAAAAAAAGGAAAAACAAAACGCTTAATAGTTTGAACTGGAATTAATATTTTCACCTAAATCCATGATGTAATCTCAGAAAGATCTGTAAAAGGACAGTTCTCAGCATGTTCAGCTCAGTCGACAACCATGGTAGGCGGGCACAGAAACAAGGTAGCTTCGTTTGATGGGTTGAACTTCAACTGTTGCCAGATGTGATGTCACAGACCATGCTCCCTGTTTATTCCCAAGCTCAAACCACAGACTCCAGACACAGTAGAGACGGCCTGCCTGCACATTTGTCTTCATCTTTACTATGTCATCAACCTGAGGAACCACATGTTACGTTTCAATATGTGAGTATATTATCATTCACTAAAACTGACATCGTTGGTTGGATGTTTGTCTTTCACTGTACTCATAGCCTGTATTCTAACTTACTGTATTTGTTTTTGATTGCAGATTGCAGAAGTCTTCATCCTGTAGAGATAAAGAGTAACAATCTGCATTGAGAAAATGAGTAGCTCCAGGTAAGTTATTGTTTACACATACAGTGATCAGACAAAACATTAAGACCACTAAAGGTGAAGTAAATGATTGATTATTGTTACATCATGGTACCTGATACTAGGTGAGATATATATGGCACCAAGTAACTTTTCGTCAGAAAGTTGATGAGGACAAATTTAAGGATCAGAGCTAGTTTCACCAAAAAACAAATTGTGACTGCTAGGTACATGGGTCAGAGCATCAGCTCTGATGGCTGTGTGATCTTTTAGCAAAGCAATAGATTTGCCACAAACCCAAATGGTTTGAAGCTAACAATAACAAGTTTTTTTTTCTAACAATAACAAGTTAAAGGTCTTGACTTGGCCTTAAAATTCCTCTTTTTGAATTGTTGTACATACTAGTTCAGTCCATGAAGGCCTTAATCTTCAGGGGTCTATTGCTGCCCATGCCTTATTGGGTCAGAGAACCAACATATTTTTAGAAAGGTTGTCATTTTGTTATGTCTGATCACAGTACATTTTGGAGGCATTTACACAGATATGATGATACTGAAAGTCACACTGATCGTCTTTATAATCATGGTCCTTTTGAATCTTCTCAGAGTTCTTCAACCCCATCCTGTGGTAAAACCAGACAATCTGTCAGCGTGCCTGGGTCAGCGCCAGTTTCTTTATCAATCACTGATTAGGACTCCTCTGAAACCCGCACAGCATTTTTGTCCAGCGACTGACTATCCTCGAAGGACCAGCCTCCGCTCATTGCATCTCTCCTCATCTTGTGTACATACAATTCCACGAAGCTGTTTCCGCAAGAACTCCAGAGTGCAAAAGAAACGTGTGGTGTTTGCAGATGACTTGGGACTGCCGTTAACTGTTGAGCATCTATTTACCCCTGAGCCCTCCTCCCCCAATCCCAAGAGGCCATGTCCACGTCATTTGGAAGGCCAACAAAATCCTGCAAAAAAATTGCTGCTCCCCAGGTTTCAGCTGAGTTTCCCTCAGCCTACAAAGGAACTTGACGCATTTGTTGCATATCTACAAAAGACGTGCATACAAATGGAGAGCTGCAACGTTTCAGAGAACACCTTGAGTGGTGAAGTGTGTGTTTTCCACCGGAGCAAAAAAAAGACAGTAAATATAAAAGTGACTTTTGACTCATGGATGAGCCACAAAGACATTCCCTGTAAATTCTTGGAGCACAGGCTTTGCAATGGCCTTGATGTAGATGTGTTTCACTTTGAAGTAAACTTGCCCCAAAAAACAGACCAAAATGAGCGAATGGAATTCTGCTTCACATTCAGCCAGGGGCATAACTCTGCTCTTCACTGGGATGACAATATGGGACAGAATTACAAAGTGATTGAGGGAAAAGCCAGATCATGTGCTGGCAAAGACTACACTAAGAATTTTTACCCCTTACTTTCAAAATACAAGCTGCCTGTTTGGCCACAGATGTCTTCTTGTCTTCAAAACTGTTATGATCCGAAGAATCTCCAAAGTCATTTGCTAAGCAGCAAAGCATTGGGGGCACTTAAGTATGCATTCCATTAACCACTATGGTGTATGGTGTAAAACATCCAACATTGTGGTATGTAAACATAAATCTCACTCCTGAGAAAAAAGACTGCTATAATGTGAACAATGTATTATTAATATATGGATCCACAAAAAGTTATTTCAACTACTGCTGAAGTAAGGTCTTTTTACATGTGGATGCAACTAAGAATCCACACTGGCTCAGATTTCAGTTGTGTTTTCATCCGCTGTGTCATACCAGACAGAAAAAGTCAGCAAAGCGAAAAGATCTCCTGGGAAAACAGTTTAGAACATGAAGAACATGTTCCCGACACTCCCTTGGCTACAACATTCTTGGAGTTGTTACATGTTGTACTTTAGACAACTGGTTTGGCAAATACTTTGGCTTATGTATGGATTTGTGTTTACAGGAAAGGGTGGAGTCATTATTATGCATCATAGCAACCACAGTGAGAAGGTTCCTGCTACTCTAGTTCCATTCCACCGAGTTCACACTTGTGTTTTCTTCACTTTTTTTCTTTCAGGCTACTGCTATCAACTGAAATTTTGTACTAGATCTGTTTTCATTTACTTGAACCTTTACACAGTTTGTCATTTGTTTGAGGGGAAGTGATGCATGATCTTCATAACAATATTCTTTTTACAAATAAAAATTTGAAAGTTTGAAATGTCTTTTTATTCAGCACCCCTGACATAACATTTTGCACAGATACCTTTGTGTGCAATTACAGCTGCAAGATTGGTATGTCTGTATCAGCTTTGTACATTTAAATACTGAAATATATGCCTATTTATCATTGCAAAGTAGCTCAAGCTCAGATTGGACTGAGAGAGTCTGTAAAAATTAATTCTCTTGTCTTTTGTAACCTCAAACAGGTTTTCTTCATTGCATTAAGTTTCATTAATCCTGCCATCAACTCTGACCAAAGTGTTGGGCTTTTAGGCCAGAAATGTCAATTTTGGTCCAATTTGATCAGGGTGCCTTCTTCCACATGTACTTGTGTGTCCTTTATGGCTTGTGGCAAACTTTAAATTAATTCCATCCATCTATCCATCCATCCATCGTCTTCCGCTTTCCAAGACTGGGACATGGGGCAACAGGTCAAGTAGGGAACCCCAGACATCCTCCAGCTCATTCTAGAAGATCCCAAGGCATTCTCAGGCCAGATGGGATATATAGTCTCTCCATCAAGTTCTGGGTCTTCCCTGGGGTCTTCTCCCATTGGAACATGCCAGGAAACCCTTCAAAAGGAGGCGCCCAGGAGGCATTCTAATCAGATGCCCGAACCCGCTCAACTGACTCCTTTCAATCCAGAAGAGCAGCTGCTCTACTTCCCACAGCTTCCCCCAGATGAAGGACTTCCCCACCCTCTCTCTAGGGCCACCCTTTTTTGAGGAAGATATCGGCCACGTGTATCTAGGATACCCCCATATGGGACTTTTCAGTCCTACATAGGGGACTAAACAGAGTTCCATTAGATTTTCAAATCTTGAGATAGGTTTACAAACCCTGATCTAAACTTATTCACAACATTATTCCTGACTTGTCTGGTATGTTACTTGGTCTTTATGATGGTGTCTATTTATTACTGTTCCCGAAACATTCCATCAAACCTCCATTCATAGAAAAACAGTATTTATACAGAAAAGAAACCACATATGTAGTCTGTATTTAACAATTAGATGAATAATGAAAGCAATGGGTTCCCTTTAAGGGTATAAGAGTGAAATGGGCTGAACACAAGGGTTATAATTTTGCAAGGCCTTGTACTTCATGCTATCTAACCCAGCTCTACTATCTTAAACACTAAAAGAGGATACGTAAGTTTCATTCTTGTAGCTATTTGTATGCAGTTGGTTTTATTCAACATTATAGCTTTAACACATTCAGAAAGCTCTTTTCAAAATAGATACAAATAGAACATGTGTGACTTAAGCTGTTGGTACTATGAAATGAAGTGTTCTAGAAATTATGTGTCTTTAACACATTTATTCAGGCAATCAGTTAAAACCCAGATATATACATCATTAAATATCACATAAAATAGTCATCACAAACCTGTACAAACAAATTAAAAAGGAAACAAATAAGGAATGGTCACATTTTGCAGTGTCTCAGGGGCACCCTGAAGCATCCCTTTGGTACTAGTGCACTAAAGCAACAAATTCAGGAATATTAGACACCCCCAGTAAACAAAAGCACTCTGGGGTGTTTACTGTATTGCTGTCAAGCAATTTAAACCTGTGATTAATCACCACAATATTTGTAGTTAACCATAATTAATTGCAGATTTTAATGCAAGCTGATTTATTTGGGAGATTGATTACATTTCACTCACATCAGTGACTTTTAATTACGTTCCATACAACTGTACTTCCAAATTAATATAAAAATGCCTGAAAGATTGTCCTCTAAACCTTCACCATTGATTAAATCTTGACCAGACTGAAAGTGGGAAACTGTATCTTTTTTGTTTAACAGTGAAACACAGGTTAGCATACGGTATAGGTGCCTGGCTCCAACAAGACATACACTACTTTAAGTTGTGATTCCTGAAACATTGCCTGATGCAGGATCTTTCTTGTGTTTGTCATTACCAAGCTGCACCAAACTTGCACTTCAATGTGTGAGTTGAACTAGCACTGTTTATTGGCATGTGGTATTTTTGACAGGATTTATGTGTGCTACAACCCGGCTCAAAAGTCACAACAAAAAGGGAGGCACACCATGTGTAAAGATTCTAAGATTCTAATAGATTAAATTATTTTGTTCAAATTAAGTTAAAAATAAAATGTCTAATATGAAATGTGAAATCAGTAGTGTATGCTGTGCATGAGTAAAGGTTTTAAAAGTATAAAAGCAAAATTTGCAGCATACCTGTGGAGAGCAGAATCAGGTTAGCTTGTAGTGAAGCTTTAAATAAAAAAATCAAGAACTGACCAAATCCCTAGTTGTTTCACTTAACAACAACCAAAGTGTTACAGAACAAAAGTAAATTGCTAACCAAACCACAAGGAGACCTGCAGGGGTAAGAAATCATGTACAAAAAGTAAGCTTACTGATTCACAGATAAAGGAAATATTTGCTAGTAGTTTGTGTTTGTTGGTGGTCAAAAAATGTTTTGGTGAAACTCCTATCTTCAGACAGGGAATGTGGATCACTAAAGCCTTTTATAACAAGCACGCATCTCAGGTACCGTGGAAACTTCTGAGTCAGAGTAAGGTTACTGACAGAAAAGTAAGGAGACCTTCAAAGTAAGCTGGTAGGAAATAATCAGATATAAGTAGTTGGAGCCCCTCATCCAACGTGTCAAACAATGTAAGTCTGCCATAGATAGTTTTACTCTGTGTTTACTATGATTTAAGTTGAAGTTGGTACAGTACTGTTTCAGTGGCAGACTTAGCCATTTTAGGGCCCCAGGCATATCTTTCTAAAAGGGCCCTCCACCAGGTCTGTAGGGCTGCCACAATTTTCATTAAGGAATACTGTGAACCAGGCAGTAGCAAATCCCTACTGTAAAAAGACACTAGTACGTTCGGAATACCTTTGTTGTAATTATGAATATTAATATATAATTTAATATTTAATATTAATACTTTAATATTTATTCAATAATATTTTGGTCTGTTAAGGGTTGTCCTGTGAATACCAGCCCAATAAGGCGGTGGTATTAGGACAAAATTGAAAGGGATGAGCCAAGCTCTGACATTATTGAACAGCAAACTCCACACACACGGAAGGAATTCACACAATTTCTTAAAATACAAGAATTTATTAACAAAAATAACTCAACTCAAAGTCAAACATATTTCAATCAACAAACTCTTTACTATCCTAAAACAATCCAACTAAACTACCAAGCAGAAATAAAGAATAAAGAAGACTAATGGGCTATGTACAATTTAAACAAAGTGATCAAAGATGTTTGAAAACCATGACCAAAAGAGTGATGCAACATTATCATGCAATGTTATTTATGTTTGAGAAGGAGTATCTTGAAGAATCTGAAAGTGAAGTGAAGTTAGTCGTAGAACTAACATAGGCAATAATTGGCATACCTTTAGACAACCATTCACAATGCAAGATCAGATAAAATATTATTTTAATAAAATAATATTTTAAGAATGATTTGCTGAATAAAACCAACCTTGTGGATGACCAATTCTCAACAGTGTTTAATTAGCTCCCTTTATTCATTAAAATAATATTTAAAGAAATATTATTTTGAATAAGAACCAAATCTTTGAGACATTGGCTTAATTGTGTTAGTTATCAAGTTTAGTAAAATAATATGTAGGGAAATATTATTTTACTAGATTGAAAACTAACAACCTTTTTGGGTAAATGATCTGTAGCAGGCAAGCACGTGTTCTTAGCTGTTAGCAGTTAAAGCTAACAAAAGAAGCTTATACCTTATCATCCGAATCAAACACATACCTTTAAAGTACCATTAATAAAAGGGTAAAAATGCATAAGCGGCGCGTTATGGCCGATCTTCTGTGTTGAAAATCACCCTTTGAATAAAGTTTGTCTTAACTTTTACAAAAAAACACAAACACAGAACACAAACTGAGCACGTACTGAGCCGATGATCTGCTAGCACTAAGATGGCTGAGTTTCAACATAAACAAAACCAAACGTCATAAAACGAAAAATGTTTAGATGATTTCATTCTAAACTACTTACTCTCTGCCCAAGACACAACCTCTTACGTGAACCGTGCTGAGGAAAAGTTGTCCGGGCGACGAAGTTGAATAAAGCTTCGGCCGACCGAACTGCACGTTACTGCTGTAACCACGGTGATGCGGTCCCATTGTCCTTCCTTCAGACCGGGAAAACTGCTCCACTCGGCGTCGTAGAGACAGGGTCTCTGCAGGGAACTCTAGAACACAGTTTGCTTCTGTAGATCTCAGAGAGAAGGTCAAGCAATGCTTGCACCTTAATTACCCCGTTCATGAATGAATACCGGATACACAAACAGCAATTCATTCCTACTTAACTTAGTGCATATGATCGCGTGATCGTATAACACTCTTGGATCCAGTTTGAAGAGTTATGTCTGTTTGTCTGCAAAGAGACATTAGCGCGCTGTGTCCCTCTGTCCAGTTCCTCTGGGGACCCACTTGGAAGAGGTCAGCTTGTTGCAAAAGCGGTGATTTTATTTGGACAGTGTCGTCACGGGAAGTCCGCTGTTACCCCTTTTCCTGGCTGTGCTGGAAGCCAAGATTTATTTTGAAAGTTCCAGAAAAGTTCGTACTGGCCTTTAATTTTGGAACTCATGGCTGTGGTTCCAACACCTTTGTTTTATTATTATAATAAAAGTCAACACCACTAACTGTGTACAAACTAATAATGACAGGGTAGAGGTGAACAATATAGTAAAAATATAATGTACTCCTAAATCAGCGGATTTTTCTAACTGTATATCACAATTCTTTAGAAACATATTGGATGCTCCTATGACGCAACCAACTGGGCCCCTTACCGGCTAGGGGCCCTTAGGCGGTTGCCTACCTTTGCCTATATGGTAAGTCAACACGTGTTATCAGTCAATAACTACCTGGTAATAGAATTTAGTGTTTTTTAAGACTTGGACTCAAAAATCAACCTGAGAAGGTCCCAATATCAATAATAAACAGTGAAATTTAGGAAAATAAGCTTGTGTGTTTTACATGAAGAACAATGAAGCCAATTATTCATTCTCTAAAACAGTGATTCCTAACATCATTCCTCAAGGGCTGGTGTCTTAAATGTTGAAGATTTTACCCTGATTCAAAACACTTGAATCAAAGGAATTATTCATTAGCAGGTCTTATGAGAGCCTGCCAATGAAACATTTAAAACCTGTTGCTGTTGAGGACTTGTGTTGGACATCCCTGCTCTAAAATTTTCCAAAGGTACAGATGTCTAAAGTTAAAAATACCAAGGATTGAACTGAAAAAAAACAACCCAAAACCAGAATTACTAAATAAGTAATATATTTTTTTTTAAAGTATGTAGTAAGTTAGATTATTGTCCTGTTGGAATGTAAATCCCAATGGCAGTCTTAAATGTAATCTGTTGCCTCTAATAGATTTTCGTCCTGGATTCCTTTATAGGGAGGGTGGGAGGCTGGTCATTCAGTACCATCCATGATAAGCTTTACTGTCTCTGCTGAAGAAGCATCCCCCATGCATAACGCTACCACCAGGATCCACTGTGGGAATTGTGTGTAATTTGAGGTGCATAATTTTCTGCCACACAGTAGTTTCTAGACCAGATGAAACTGCACAAAAGAAGATTTTACTTATGACTTCTGAGGGCCACTTGTGGCACTGATTTTATTTAGGGCTTTTAGAGTAAAGGGACCTGTACATAAATACACGCCACACTTTTTACACTTTTATTTGTAAATAGTTTGAAAATATGAAGATTTTCCTTCCACTTCACAATTATGCAATACTTTGTGTTGATCTATCACTTGAAATCCTAATAAATTACACTGACGTTTGCGGTTTTAATGTAAAAACATATGTCAGGGGTATGAAGACAACCAAGTTATATCCCAGCGATATGTTTCTGTGGAGTATTACCCATTTTTACCAGCAAGAAACACCCATACACTGTGGGTTTGCATGTAAACTACAGAGAAATTATTAAATTCAGGGATTGTTTCCAACTTAAAATGTGTACATGGAACAAGTTTCATATTTTTGTTTAACATTTTAGTTAGGATTTTTCCTAAATGATCAGTCTGGATGCTGTGATGTACTGGCAGTTTTAGTTGCCATAACAGCAAAATACATACACGAGGCATAACTGGTGAAACGTTCGTTGGCCTATTATCTCGTTTTGTCAGTGTGTGTGTCATTCTCCTCATTTTATCTTTCAGCTAGCAGCAGCCTCAGTTGGGCCATTGCCAGAAGCCAACTACCAGTTTCTGAGCATACGCATTGTCTGAAAAACTGCCTAGAGTGATTCAATGGGCTGCAGGCTTAGCAGTGAATCAGAAAGTGCAAGCAGTGGATTGTTAAAACAGGTGACACACTGACATGGATGATAAGCAGCAATGAGTTCATTTGTGCTTATTTGCCAAACCGACTGGATAGTGACCAAAATCTCATGTGAATCTTCCTTTCAGTTGCAGTTCCTCCTGTTGATGTCATTAATTTATGATTCAAATACTGAAAATTTAATTTAGATGAGTAAACCTCCTAAAGTTTGTTGTCAGTTTAAACACAGATAAAGATTAAGCTGCGAGCAACATGCAATCAACTGGGAAGCATTTATGTAAAACCTGGTTTAACATTTATCAACCACATGTGACTCTGAAAACTCTGAGCATTTATGTAAGCATAAAAAACAACTTTTCTCCCTCTGTTAAAAAGCCATTTATTATTTTCATTAATATTCCATGAAGTGAAAAGAAAAATG
>JAHHUM010000269.1:0-12525 GCA_036173005.1 Crenichthys baileyi
TGGGTGTACACCCCCAAAGCTTGATGGTGCCATCAACATGTTTCATAGTGGACATGATGTGCTCAGGTTGACGTGCTCTGTTTTTTCAGTCTTTTCATGTAGGCAAAAAAGAACAATTTGGTCTCATCTGACCAAAGCATGTTTGCTGTGCTACATGTTTGCTGTGCCTCCTACATAGCTTGTAGCAAACTGCAAAAGGGACTGATTCAGGTATTTTTAAGAATAGTTTTCTGTTTACATTGGGCTCTTTACTGATAAAGTGACTTCTGAAGGCAATTGGTTGTCCTGGATTTTATTGAGGTGTTTTAGAGTAAAGAGTGATGAATACAAATGCCTATCAAAAATTTAAATTTTATTTAAGAAAACCTTTTTAAACCATGTAGCATTTTTCTTCCACGTTACAGTTATGTGCTGCTTTTTGTTGGTCTATCGCATAAGATCCCCTCATAGATTGAAGTCACTGTATGTATTCACATAAATGTGTTTTTATTCCATTACTTTGAACTTTGCACTGATAGGGTATGCATAATTGATTTTGAAGAATTAAGAGTGGAAATATCCAAGGTTTTCATATGAAATATAGCACTATTGTTAGACTATTAAGCTACTATTTGTAAGTAAGAATAAAGATGGAAGAGTATTATATAAGAGTTGTCATGTTTTGAATAAAATAAATGCTCTGGCTTATTTTACAACAGCAAAGTCTTTTCAATACTATAAGGAATCAAGTGCCTTTTAACAAAAGAAGTAGCACTATTTCCCTTTTATCTAGCTGATGGAGGGTTGGAAAGGTATAGAAGCACTAGGATGAAGTGGAGGGCATGTGGAAGGAAGGCAGACTTTCTGTCTCAATCTAATTAGATAGAGTGAGCAGAATCTTAATGGCAGGATGCACAGAGAGTAATAGATGTATAGAAAAGGCATGCATAGATGACAGGAGGATAAAGCACAATACTAACCTGTGCCCAAACAGTTAAGACAGCTACAAGGTAAACAGAGTATAAAAAATGCGAACAGTTTGTCTGTTCCCAGCTGCATCCAAAAGGTGCATTGGGTGAGATGGTGCAGAAACTAGCAGCTTCTCACACCGTTGAACTATTGACAAGCTTTGTACCTTGACACACTCTACTATAGATGCTCATTTCTGAGTGACAAGTAGGCTCACAGGACAATTTCTCTGAAGGATTATCACCTTTCCTGCCAAGTTTTTGAAGATATAGCTGCGTCAGTATTTTTTTTAACCCTCGTAATTCTTGCAAGTCCCTGTATCTTTCCAAAGTATTGAAACCTCTGGAAATGTTCTGTATTTTGTCATGCTACAAACACAAGTGTACTTTATTGGGATTTTACCAACACAAAGTAGTGCTAGAGATAAGTGATTTTCAAATTTTGTTCCCCATTGAAAATCTGAAAAGGCAAGGCAAAGACATCATTAATCAGAAAAGCTACTAAAAGGCCCATAAAAACAATGTAAAAGTTACTAGTTTAGGTGTGCATCTCATAAATCTGGCTTTAATGGCAGAAAGCTGTTGTTGAAAGAAAGCCATATTAAGTTGTGTTTGTAGTTTGCTACAAGGTATGCAGAGGGCACAGCAAAGAAGTAGAAGATGGTGAGGTCTGATGGGTCTATAAATGAACTTTGCAAAATGCATTACGTGAAAGAAAACTATCACTACACATCACCCTGAACACACATGGGTGGCATCATTATTTTGTAGGGATGCTATTATGGAAGAATAGCTTAATTCTTCATGTAAAACGTCTCAAAGGCATTATAAAATTATTCATATGCTATTTTTTTTAATGTCAGTAATATTTTGTTTCCTCAGTGTTCAAATGCCAACAGAAATGCTGAGCTGGGTTGAGGAGGGTTGTAGGAGGGTGATGGCATAGAGACAAGTCGAACTGTCAAAATTACTGTATTAAACGAAAAAAACAAGACTTCTCAAGACGATTTGCTATCTAGACAAACGTAATCCAGCCTACTGTTTAAACAAATGTTTTAAATTACCTTTCAGCATTATTTAAACAAAAAAGTCCTTACTTAGAAATAAAATCTCACAAATTTTTAACTATCTTCAGATTTGTAGATTTGTATCCTGCAGAGAGCTCATTGTGTCCTTCAAGTTCTTCAGATAATACCTTGGAGTGAAAATAATTGAAACATTTAATTTCAGTTCTTTAAATACAAACAAATTAATGAAAAATGAGCTTGATTTAGTGTTTAAGCTTTTGAAAAAGAGCAGCATTAGGGGAAAAAAGGCATTTTTATTATTATTTTTATCAGAAATTCTTGTATTTGGTCTCCAGGCAGATTATGTTCACCCAACAGTTAGAATGTACTGTGTTATTAAACTTAATATCCTAAATTCATATGAACAGTTTGATCAACCGTCAATATCCTCAGCTGATCTGATGGAGACAAAGCTGGTCAGAGACCTTTCGAGACAATGACAGTGAGCAAGATGGATATGATGAAATCACAGGTCACACCAAGGTGACCATAGTATAAAAATGGGAACTATCGTAAAAGAAAGCCTAATCACACATTTACTTTAGCTTAATTGCTGTTAATAGACCATAATCCTAAATGTTTACAGCAGTCAAAACTAAAGAGCCTTTTAAATGGGAGATCAAATGTCTTCTATGACCAAGAAGTGCGGAAACCTTAAATTCACACACTGAGGATTATCCACACAGTCTTACATTTTACTTCTTAATTTTACATCATTCTTGTGTTATTAAATATTCCAGAATTCTAAAGACTTTCTTATATCTTCCTGTACGTATAAAGAAATGTCTCAGAGGTTTGGATCCCCTCTAAGTAATTATCCTCCAAAAAGTATTTTAATGGTGACCATGACATATGATATGCAAAAAATTGAGTAATAAAAATGATTCTTATGTAAACTATATAAAGAATGTTTTAGTCACCATATAAACTCCGTAGAGATTACTCACTGTAAAACGTTTGCATACATTCATTATTAGCATAAATATCAATTCCTTTAGATGAATTTGATGTTTCCTTTTGTCAGAGTTGAATGATTATACAAAAAACAGCTTAAATAATTAAAAAAAACGGGAGTTGAGTACACATATTTTACTTATCCACATCCAATATATACATACATCTCATTGGTAAGGGGCATTTAGCGACGCAGAGTAAAAAACACTATCTGACCCAAACCTTCACTCTCAGATGAAAGTGAATTTCTTAGGATGTTAAAGAATAACGTCAACATGAACTGAGAAGGCCACATACAAACAAGACGCCTCTAATCCAATCTCAACCTGCGCATTTCCTCCTTTAGGCAGAATTCATGGTTTCATCATTTACAGCAAGCCATCCAGTTCCTGAAGAAGCAAAGTAGTCCAAGGCCATCACAGTACCACCGCCATGGTTGACTGTCATGATTTTGTAAAGTAAGAAATGTGTAAGTTGTTTGCCACATGTGACAGAACACACACCTCCTAAAAAGTTTCACTTTTACCTCCACAAAGTATGTGCCTAAAAGCTATGGATATCATTGAGATGTTTTTTTTTTTAAATTCAAATATAAGATTTTTTTGGGCAGCGGGGATATTTGATCCATTAATGCCATTTTTGGCCAGTGTTTTTCTTATCATTGAATTATGAACACTGACCTAAACTAATGTAAGAGAGGTCTGCAGTATGAGAAATTTGACCATTTGTGTGTTGGAGAAAATCCATAACAAACTCAAACCTATGCATTGAATGCCTGTATTTGAAATACACTGAAGTAATTTGGGGAACAGTTTAGATGTATCATTTAAAATCACAACATTAATACCATTCATGAGTTTATACAAGGTTTTCTGCGGTAAATCTACTTGATTATAAACAGGGATAAAAGCTTTTCAAAGTCAGTATGTTAGTGTATGTTTGGCATATATTTGTTATTGACTCTGAAGCTACATCCATTACTTAAGACAAGAAATGATTAAAGCTGTATATTCCATCTCAGTATTATTTTAAATAGGTGGCACATAGAGCTATTAATCTTTTTTATGTTCGAGTCCTTTGGAGCTTTATTCAATAAGGAACAACCTTGACAGTCAGCCTTTTAAGTGTTGTGTTTTTTTATCTTAAGCTTCACCGAACTGTTAATACAGCGTATAAATAAAAAAGACCTAAATGAAAAAAATGGGCTATTTGCCTTAGTTTCATCATTGGTTTAACTTTTCGAAGAACTTCATTTCTTCCTTCAGGTTTTAAGTATAGATATGTGTTTAAAAACTGGCCCACTATTATTAGTCAAGGCTGCCGATGAGTAAAGTTGAGGCCAATTCCATTGTTTACTGAAGAGGATTTCCAAACACATGCCTATTTTTTTAAACAATGCTAATATTACCTGAAATATGCAAAAATAAATTATTTACAATAGTTTGTTTTTGTAAAGCAGGAAAATAGGTTTAATTTTTCAATGTCTAATGCCAGAGGAGACTCTAGCACAGATTGTGCAGCTTTGTTCATCGACTGCTTACTGAGATCTAAGGCAGGTAGCTTCATTAAATATTAAGCAATGTTTCAAATGGAACAGTCAAAATGTGAATGAGAATTGCTCACTTGAAAGTGAAATAATCCATCAACACATCAGAACCCACAAACACAGATTTCTCCTTTATCTTCCACTTCCACAAACCTTATTCTTACATGTGAGGAGTTTATATAAAATAGAAACTACGTTACAAATATGAAGATTGAACTCTGTTAAATGGTTTATTGTTAGCAGGCAGGTCAGAGAAAAAATTTAGGAACATTTAAAGCTAGATTAGGCTATAAAAAATATTCCAGGCTTCGTTACTCTCATGGAAAATGGACCACTAATCTAGCTTTCAAAATTGAAAAAAGTTTGGCACAACTGTTACTTACCAAGGGGTTAAAAAACCCATTGTAACTCTGGAGGAGCTGCAGAGATCCACAGCTCAGATTACAAGACAACTGTTAGCAGTGGACTCCACAAATCCGGCCTTTATTTAAGAGAACCATGAAGAAAGCAGTTAGCCATCTTCTTCAAAGATTGACATAAGCCATGAAGGGGACACATCAAACATGTCAAAATAGGTGCCCTGGTTAGCTGAGAGCAAAACAAAACTTTCTTACTTTCATACAAAACCCTGTCTGTGACATAGAACAAGCAGTGCACATCTTGAGCACATCATCCCCAAGATGACGCAAGGTGGTGGCAACTTAATGCAGTTGGAATGCCCTTTTTTCAGTATGGACAGGGTAGGTGGTCAGATGGGAAGATAGATAGAGCAAATTAAAGGACTGTTCTCAACAAAAACTTGTTAAAGGTTCATATTCCAGGTCAACAGTAACACTAAACAGACAGTCATAGCTACAATTAAATGGTTTAGATCAAATCATATTCATGTTTTTAAATGGCTCAGTTAGAGTCTGGATGTAAATAAAATTAGGAATCTGAGGCAAGACTTAAAAATTTCAGCTGTAATTGCAGTCATGCATATTGTAATTTTACAATGTGTTCACTCATAAGGGCTGAATACAAATGAGCATGCATTTAAAATTTTTATCTGTAAAAAAAGAACCCTATATTTCATTTTAATTCACTTCAGAATTGTGTACAGCTTTCTACTGATCTTAAAACAAAAAGTTTGTATTTGAAACATAATAAAATTGGAAAATGTTCAATGGGGTTTGAATATTTCTGGAAGGCACTGTACAATATCTGTGAAAGCCATATTTTAAAATGATTGACTGACATATTTTTTTCTGTCAAAAATGTTTTAACTGGAATTTAGCTCGCCTTAACAGCAGACTGGAAATGTCTAAATTTCTTGGCCACTGTGGATAATTGATCAGATTCAGGTTTTTTCAGGAGCTGTGATTGCATTTTGTCACGATCAAGGCCTTTGACGACAGTGGACTGGATGCTGCATAAAATTCAAACTCAGAGGAGCAAGACCTTCACAGTGAGACCCCATTGAGGCACATTGCTCTAAAGACTCTTACATCACTTTCATCACACAGTCGCAAAATTACCCGACAGGAAAGACTGACATGGTAGCGGCAATAATCCAGTTTAATATGAAACCCAGTGCAGACTGCAAAGACGCAACACATGTTTTTTAATGAGGGAGGCAATTAGGTTGTGTTTCTGAGGGTCCATGTGTATGAGATTGTTAATTTCAATTACAGGATACATTAGTATCCACCTCAGCTCTCCTGCCTCTGTGGGGAAATCTTAGCAACCTCAACTATATTCGGGAGCATAACTATATTTAGAACAAGTACGTAGGTGAGGCTGCAATTAGGAGCAGTAGATCTCCGGCTTGAAATGTGGGGAAACAGCCTCTCCAACATTTGATCTTTCTGAGCTCTGGCCCTTGCCCAAGGGAAGGGTGCTAGAATTTGTTTTCTGCATAAAGGGGATCGTGAAGTCAATAGAGTGGTGTCTTGTTTATGAATGAAGGCAAACATGATTTAACTGGTTAATGCAACTGTGCAGAAAAACACCTTGAAGAAAAAAGGTCTCTAATTTTTAAGTTATCTGAATTCTGCACTTATTTCCAAATGAAAAAATAATGACTGTTAGTGTGAAAAGGGAGTCACTGAGGTAAGGAGCACTGCATCTTTTTTTAATAGAAGTAGCAAATATGATGTGCAATGCATATGAACACAAACCATTACTTAGGTCTCAGTTTGAATCATGGGAAACCACCTGCTTCTATCAGGTGTCTTTTTCAATTTGGCTTAGTGTTGTCTGTATTTTGGATAATGTTTTAACTTGAGTTTAACTCCCATACTAGAAAGTCAATAAAACTCTTTCATCTAGACTTATTTGCATAAAATTACCAACGCCAAAATGATGGGAACCCCATAACAAAAAAGCTGTATAAAATGGATTCAACTGATGGACATTTATTGCTTTACCTTTTAAAGTTGAACAGCGTATCGAGGAAGTTCTAGCTTCCTGTTTCCCAAGGGTATACAGTATGGCAAAAACGTATTGATGCCCCAGCATATTAGGTATAAAGTAATCTTTTGTTTTCACCAACATATTTCCTGCAAGCACAATTAAAGTTTAGCAGCTGCCCATCCAGTGTCCCAACTTGAATCTGACAGAATCTGTGGAGGGAGTTAAAAATTAATGCGAAGGCAAAGATGCCTTCTAACCTCAAAGACTTAATCAAAATACCATGAAACATACAAAAACTTGGCCAGAAATTAGGAAGAGGGTTTCATTACTTTAGTAGCAAAAAAGATTTTTCCATTGATTATGGATAACATTATAAATAACCTGACATGTCGATTTATGTACTCATCTAAACATGTCCATATCCACAGTCAGCGCAACCAGCACAAAGTTTAAGATAACTGGAACTGAAAAAGATAGACTGGATAAGGACCCAGTGTTCATGTTGCCCCTACGAACAGTGTGAGGATGGTAAGGGAACTGTAGCAAACAGTCAGATTATGCTGCTTAAATAAAAGTTTTTGGCTTTTTTTTTTATTTGAAGGCTATTGACATATTTTAACTACAGGTGTCAATAAAAGTGCTTGGCGCTGTATTATATTACAGCTAATATGTATACATTTATACAAATTAGGGTGAATGAAGAGAAGTAGTTAAAAAGGTTCTTTAGTTATTCTGTGTGAGAAGGAACACCATGTCAAAGCGTAATTAGCATAAAAGAAGCAATGGATAAAATGTTGGGTGTCATCTCTCCTTGCTTCAGGTGGTATACTGGGAAATACATAAAAAACTTACAATGTAGTAACCAATGACCGGTAATAGTAATATCATTTGTGCAGAAGCAAGCACTTAGGCTTCAGTCCAACTAGACTGATCTCAATCTGCATGAGTATAAGCTACAAAGGCTATAATCAGCAGTAAAAGGTGTCAGACAATATCTGGTTTGCTCTGCATAGGGCTTTGCTGTTGCACCGAATGGCTCAACTAATATTTAGTGTAATGCCATTATTATTGGTGACACTGTCAGCTCAAAACCTATAATGTGGCACATCACAGAGTCATTTTGTGTTTATATTTCACAAATGGTTGAAGAGAGGCTGGTTTGACAGAAAAAAATGGAAAACAAAATTAATCTAACAAGCTTTGCTTGTTATGTACGTGCTTGGTCTCCGGCTGAATGACAATGACGAGCCATCCGCTTCCCGCGATATACACTCCATTGTGAATAATGAATATGTGAGCACTGCAAAACAAAGGCAAATGGAGGAATTAATTCAACGAAATGAAAAGCCTGCATTGCCAGATAAGCCATACAGCTTCATGGCTGAGGTGGGAAATGTGAAGCCGTTTGCTGAGCCTGATGGATTTGGTCGCTGGGTCTGCATGTGACAATCAGCCCATTCAGTGTCCAGTGTGTTAGTCTTGTATCACAAGCCAGAGTTTCTTGCATCATTAATTCAGCATCTCCCTGGCAAAGTGTTTTGGCTGCTTTCTCAGCATATGGGCATGTTAAATGCCAGGAGAAGCAGAGGTCAGGGAGCAACTAAAAAACTTCCATGAAAATGGGATATAACAATATTTACACAAATCTGTAATATAGGAA
Source organism: Crenichthys baileyi (assembly GCA_036173005.1). Classification (NCBI taxonomy): domain Eukaryota; kingdom Metazoa; phylum Chordata; class Actinopteri; order Cyprinodontiformes; family Goodeidae; genus Crenichthys; species Crenichthys baileyi. The sequence continues at coordinate 8,569 of JAHHUM010000269.1, forward strand.
GATAAGAAATTTGCCAGAGGGCTAATAAAGTGACCCTTTCCTTAATGTAAGATACTTCTGGCTGGGGTAACTAATTATAGGCTTGTTAGTGTCTATTCACAACTACACAGGGTAAGATCAGGGGAAATCCATCTTAAGGTCCACATTTAGCCAGATTCACAGCAGTGGATCTGAGCCAGTATGAGCCCAGGGGGTGGGAAGCTAAGAGTTCAGCTCTATAGCAAAGCCAATCATCTGTCAGGGTAGCCAAAGCAAGCAGAGAGCCAAGCACAGCGTTACAAAGAGCCTGGGCCTACAGCAGGACTTCTGTGTGATGGGAAGGTGATAAAGATTGATAGTCTTCAGTCCAAATGCTTTAGAGTGAAAGTTAGGTTGAACAACAGCAGAATGACTGCAAAATTTGCAAGATGTCAGAACATAGCAAATCACAGCTTACTATGAATAGTGTTGTTTCGCATTGTTTATGTTCTTTGTCCGCCACCAAATTTCCTACTGTAATCAGGAAAGTGTGAGGTAACTAAACTACAGAGAGACTTCAGCGACCTACAAATGTATTCATTCCCTTAAACTGTTCAACACTTTGTTACATAACAACAAAATGACTTCAATGTATTTTACTGGGATTCTGTAAGATAGGACAACTCAAAGTTGCTGGTTATAGTGAAATGTGAAAAGAATTGCATGGATTTTAATTTTTCACTAATAAAAATCTCAATAGTATGGTATGCATTGGTATTTAGCCCTCTTTACACTGAAGTTTTAAAATAAAATGCAGAGCAGATGATTACTATCCAAAGTCTCCTACTTAGCAAATACAAAATGTAAAGGGTATGGCACAACTACAAACCAATCCAGACATTGCCATCCACCTAAACTCACAACAAAAGCAGGAATATCATTAATCAGAGACAAAGCCAAGAGGCCAATGGAGCTGAGGAGGAGTTCTAGATATCCACAGCTAAGGTAGGATAATCTAGCACCAACTACCAACTACTATTTGTTACATTGTTATCCTTTTGGAAAAAAAAAATATGTTCAAATTGGCTGTGCATGCATTTCTCAACAAATTCAATTCAATTCAATTCAGTTTTATTTATATAGCGCCAATTCACAACACATGTTGTCTCAAGGCACTTCACAAAAGTCAGGTACATACATTACAATTAGTCCTAACCATTGAACAGTGCAGTCAGAGTTAGTTATTTATTCAAATTGGATAAAAAGTTTTTCTATCTAAGGAAACCCAGCAGATTGCATCCAGTCAGTGACTTGCAGCATTCCCTCCTCCCGGATGAGCGTGTACAGACAGTGGACAGTCACTGGCGTTGACTTTGCAGCAATCCCTCATACTGAGCATGCATGTAGTGACAGTGGAGAGGAAAAACTCTCTTTTAACAGGAAGAAACCCCTCAGCAGAACCAGGCTCAGTGTGAGCGGCCATCTGCCACGACCGACTGGGGGTTAGAGAGAACAGAGCAGAGACACAAAGAGAACAAAGAAGCACTGATCCAGGAGTACTTTCTATGGGAAGGAAAAGTAAATGTTAATGGATGTAGCTCCTTTAGTCGTTTCACCTAGAAAGAAAGAACATATAAACTCTGAGCCAGTTTTCAAGGTTAGAGTCTGAAAGAGAGCACATAGAGTTAGTCACAGTAAAAGCTCAGTCAATCACCATGTTTAGGAGAGAGAAAGGGTTAAACACTAAAAGACAGGGCCATGTGGATCATCAGTAGAGGGTGAGCATTAAGTTGTTGCCAGCAGAAGCTCAGACGATGCCCCTCTCCAGAAAGGTGTCACAGTTAGACACAGATTCAGGCCAGGTGTAGCTTCTAGGAAGAGAAAAGAGAGAGAACAAAGTTAAAAGCTGAAATAACAGCAAATAATGCAAAAGTGGAGAGTAGAGTGAGAATGTAGCGAAGAGGGTGAAAGTGGTCATTATGTCCTCCAGCAGCCTAAGCCTATAGCAGCATAACTACACAGAGAGTTTCAGTTCAGATTACTTAGTTAAACGGCGCTTATTTTCAACAATGTCGTTTCAAGGCACCCCACAAAGGGTCCCACTGATGGTCATTGTTATACTAAAAACCGCAAGGATTGGGATACCTCTCTCTGTCAGACTGATTATAACCATTGGAAAAGAGAAGGGGTCATACAAGTAGCAGAAATGGAGAGTGTGTTTGCACCTCAACCATAACTGAGCCGGTTTAGGCTAAACCTGACTCCCCCTTACTCCATCCAACAGGGAGGGAGGAAGGCTCCCTCCCTGATAAATTAAGCCTCTCTAACTATAAGCTTTATCAAAAAGGAAAGTTTTAAGCCTAGCCTTAAAAGTAGACAGGGTGTCCGCCTCACGGACCAAAACCGGGAGCTGGTTCCACAGGAGAGGAGCCTGATAACTAAAGGATCTGCCTCCCATTCTACTTCAAATCAAATTAAAATGTCTAATCCAAGTTTTGGTTGGTATAATTGCATGATATTCCATCCACCTCAGATGAACATTTAACTTAAATTGTCTTTATGATACATAAAGTGACACTGTTCACCTAACTGACTAAATTCTTTTTAAATGATTTTTTTGGCACTAGTGGCCTTTATTGACAATTACCAGACAGGAAATGGGCAGAGAGGGAAGTGGGTAAGACGTGCAGCAAAGGTCTCAAGGTTGGGAATAGAACCCAGGACAGCTGCGTTCAAGACTAGAGCCTCTAAATATGGGGCGCCTGCTCTATCGCTCCACAACACAATGACCCACCTCTGGCTAAATTGTCTGAAAAATGTAACATGGCTACATTTTTATCTGGAAAACGTGAAATGCAAAACCATTGAAATGAATTGACCTCCATTTCTTATATATATATAATATATAATATATATATATACATATATAATATATATAATATATATATATAATATATATATATATATATATATATATATATATATATATATATAACATTACTGGGCAGTCATGTAGGGAAAGTAAAAACACCAAAAAAAAACAAGATACAATATGGAAGAAACGTCCTCATCGTGAATTTCCCTAATTATGGCTCCATAATTCACTGTGACCTTGCCAAGACTGTATCAGCAACTGTGCAAAAACAGGGCATTGAACTGATGTTATTGACTTTGGGATGTCCTAAAGACAAAAAGTCTTATCCAAAGAGACCACACCTTGCAACTAAAACAAAGATCTGCCACTCAGCTCTGCCCTTTTGATACCTCAAAATACTGTGAGAGGTCCTGTAGAGTCCATGCCTCCAGAGAGCAGCACTGATTTGTCAGCATGGGGGGGGTTGAAATAATACACTATGAGGATACTGTGGGTGGTCACGACACCTAGAGTGGAGAGTGATAATTTTCAAGTGAAAACATTTTTTCAGTGCAATGTGCAGCAATTCTTCAACACATCAGATTATTATAATAAAAAAAATCAAATAATAGGAATATTTTTAATCTATCCATCACGCTGCATTTTACTTCTAACGAGTTTTCAAAAGGATGGGAAGGTGGAAGGTTACGAGGAAAAGTTTTTCAAGCATGAAACAGTGGAATTTGTACTGCAGTTGGAATCCTTTCTACTAAGCCAGACAGCTTTATTCAAACTAGCAGCCCTTGAATATATAAATAAATGTATGAACACAAAATGAAAATATTTCCATCGATGTACACGTTTCCACTAAATTTCCACGTGTTTAGTTTAAACAGTCACAAGTTGGAAAAGCTAGTGTAATACATATAGTGTATAAGAAGCGGGTCTATACAGTTTTAAATGCTAACAGTGACAACGAATCTTTGAGCTGTCAAATGGTTTAACTTGAGAACTTGTTAAACAAAGAGAATGAAATAGTCCCTTATTATTCTTTAAGGCTAAAGTGTGCCATATATACTTCACAAAAATTAACATATGTGCTTTCCTGATGTCATAGCATTGACTTGATAAAACAGATTTTTCTT
>JAHHUM010000270.1:0-11954 GCA_036173005.1 Crenichthys baileyi
GGATTAAGGTCTAAACCATTCATCTTCATGCAGGTGCCGCAGGCCTGTCTCTCAGTCCTTAGCCAGAAAGGCTTACATCCACACCTCCTTACCTAAAAGTTCTCACCAAAGGCTTGTTATGGATTGGGAATCTTGATGCCGTAAGCCCCTCCTGTCACAGCTGATTTACATCCTGCTGAGTGATGGAGGGAGTGCTCAAAGTCCGTCTTTGCAGAGTAATTTTTCTCACCCACTACCACTCTCTCGCATACACTGCATCTGTCACTCCACTGTCACTCCTCCCTCTTTCTTGTTTGCATGCATGCTCGCTCATTAACTTGCACACTTATCCTCACACACCCAGCAGCTCACACTCCCTCCCTCTTTTGGCTTCTCCCTTCACTACCAAATGACTCATGCCATTTGGGGAACTGAGATTTATAGTGACACACCACTTTAGTGTGGTTTATTAGTTATGGCAAATGAGAATGAAAGCTTGCACTGAGAGGTGAAAGTGCTCTCATGCCGCAGCCAGACCCATAAGGCTTTTTAAATTAAAAACTAAGCCAAGCTCTTGTTTTTATTGGCACTGTGTTCTAAAACGTCCATCCTGTCACGACATGGAAAATGCATTCTTGTGCGTGCATACACTGTTAGCAAACGGGGGGGGGGGTTAGACCGCATCCATCACAGCACCCAGAAACCAAGTGTTTGTAACGTTTGAAATCTCCCCTGGCACTCTCCTTCCTGCCATTGGTTATTCTCCCACTGACAAATTAATTACCAAATTTGTCTTTATTGCTTGAGTTATGATTAAATTTATGTAAGGTTAAGTGAAAGTACTTAATGTACAAGAAATAGGAAATCTTTCCCTTTTAAAAGTAGCCCATCATATGTCTTAACAACGTTGACACTTATCCTTCCAACTCTTTTTTTTTTTATGTCTCCTTCTGTTCGCATGTTGGTACAGAAGCGCTCCCTGCTATGATATCAGGATTTGTGCCTACAAGGATTTGTTTAAGTTGCAAACTGTAAGGAGAACTTCTCATATATTTTTTTTCTTTCACCAATGACATTCTTCCTACTCTTTCATGAAGCGCATGACTGTTAGCTGGTCTCTTAGCAGATTATTTTCCCACATGAGCTGTGGGCCTCTGCAGATCCTCCAAAGCTACCAGGGCCTCTGGGCCTCTTCTCTAAATAATGCTCTCCTTTCCCAGCTGGTCAAATGGATCAAATCCATCCCCAGCATATGCAAATGAATCCAGTTCAATCCAGTCAAAGTCAGATTCAAGTTCAAATTTAAATTAAATCAAAGTAGGTAGTCCTGCCTGTAACACCAGTGAAATCATTATTATTAGTTATCTAAATAACCAGTTGCATATTTATGCACATTATGCTAAATTAATCAAATTCCAGATAAAGGAAAGTGAGAACACCAAATTAAAAATGCTCAACAAAAACAAAGATTTACATCAGAAAGATGAATAAAGATGTATGTCTATAAAATTATTTTTTCTCAACCTCACTATAAAAATGCAGAAAATTAACATGAAATCACTGTCACATCGCCATGTTTATAATAGTTCAGTGCACAGTCCATCTGAGTAAATATGTCCTTTAACTTTACTATGACACTTTTGTACAGTACAGTAATCCAGTCTCATCCAAACAAGGGATCTAAATATTACTGTATGTGTTAGTCGAGTGAAAACGTAGCATTGTGTTCTCCACAGACATGGTGAACACCAAGCTAAACCAGGAGATGCACAGGGTATATGATGTGTGACAAAATGCTTTCATTCTCCAATAAATGGAACTAGAAGGTCACATTCAAGATCGCCTACTTTTCCAAGTCACCCTTTATCCACAGCGCACATAAAACAGTAGTTAACTTGAAAGAAGGAAGCTGGGATGAATTAAAACAGTAGAATAAAAAATGAAAACATAGAGAATGGAGACCCCCCCCCCCAACACTAACACACACACACAAATAATGTCAGAAAATGCAGAGATTAGATTCCAAATATGGAAGAGAAAAACCTTAAATGGAGATTAAATAAGCGAACAGCGTGATTAACTTTCAAAGGCGTTAAACTTGCTAAGTTCATAGTTATTAAAGGAAGACAAGACTAATATGATTTACAGGGTTTTTTTTTGTTTATTTTTTCAAGATGAGAGATCATTTTGAAAAAAAAAGTCTACAGCTTTAATCCTACTGATGTGATTAGCTTTTTGGCACATTAGGAAACAAATTCAGATCTATTTTTCACTAGAATCAAAATTTTGTAAGGAAAATTAAAGGTAAGCAGAAAAAAAAACTCTGGGCCCGAAATGCATCTTTTTTCCTCAAAGTAAAAGTTTGTACTTGGCTAGAGTGTGCTCTTTAACTCCACACATGTTAAACTAGTTTTTATTTATGAACAAAAGTACCAGTCCAGTTTGTAGGAGAACATACCATCTGCAAATGAATGAAAATAAAGATACATTTTGTTTGGAACTGATGTGGTGCCAGAAAATTGTGAAAACAACAAAATTTCATGTACCTCCATGGTAATCATTTGGTTGCATAGAGACTGCAGTGATTCAGGAATAGAGATGGGAGTCACAATAACAGCAAACACAAAAAAGGCAAAACAGAACCATAAGAGGGTATTCTTATCTCAGATGACTGCTGTCTCATGGCAGACAGCCACTTTTGTTTTGCCGTTCCTCATTGTGAGGTATCTTTGAAAGCCACGAGGACTTGTTACACAGCATTCATTCTGTTTCATCACTCACACAAAGCCTTGACTGGCATTATTTGAGATGGTTGGCTTCAGATGCAATGAGAGTAATTATTCGAGTGGTGCCGGGAACAAAGGGAACACCAAAAGAAAGTAAGTAAAATTTTGGCCAGTGGTACAGTATTATGACAAATTACTAATAATAGGCAGGTAGCTCTGCTCCATGGCATCAGTACACCCTTTCTACATGATGCACTGCCTTTTTTGTAGCTTTGATATTATATTTTATTTGTTTTACTCCCACACACAACCCCATTTGTTTGTTTATTCAGGGAATAAAAAAACAAAAATTGCATTAAAAGAACTCCTTCACTTCTAGTGATAATGAGGATAAATGCAGACTAAATATCAAAATAGACTTCTGTATTATGACAGTTGAGTTGTTGAGAAACAAATGTTACCTCTATTATTGATTATTTTCTTGGAATAATTGGGCTATCTTCACCAAAAGTGTATCAAAAACACTTCACTGGTAACAGAATGATGGCGAAGTAAAATGTTTATTTTAGCCCTAATTGTGAATTTTCTTTAAGTCCAAGCAAAATACTTGTGTTGCTTGACAAGTTACATATCCCTGTGATAATATTTGAAGATAACCTACAGTTATTCTTCTAATTACCTGTCGCAGCTAGCTGTGCTACTGTGCTAACACTAGCTTTTATGTAAAGAGGAACATATGGAGGTTTTGTTTGAGTTGGGATATTTTTTGGTTTGGTTGTCTATTATATCATATCTACAGCTAACAATATGTTTGTTAGTGTTTCAACAAAAAAAAAAATCTGATGCCATTTGCCACTGCTTGCTGCTAGCAGTTCCTTCAAAACATTTGTGAGTCATAACTTCCTGTTTACCTTGTGAATAAATATGCCGTAATACAAAGGCTCATTTCTCTTAGCCACTCCTCAAAATGGGGAAAAATATATAACCTGCAATTTTACTATAGGAAATGTGTGTTGATCTTCAGGAAATGGCAACAAGGAACAAGGAATGGCAACCTAACCTAAACTGGTTCATATCTCCGGTCAGAGCAATGATTACAAAGTTTTAAACAACTGGACCTGTGACATACAAGGCTGAAAAACATCCCAAGTTTATCTTGCCACCACACACAGTGAAGAGGATGGTGAGGATGGTTAGAAAGTCTCCAAAGCTCCCTCTTAGAGTGGCATCTACATTTCACCTGGTTGTTTTGGAGCAATACTATGAAATACTGACATCAATACTGTATAGACGTGGGGTAAAATATATATACTGTGATGTAATATGGTATGATTGGAGTTAAACAAAGATTGAAAATATGGAAAAGCACCTCATGATCTCGGTTAAGTATGGTGGAGGATCTGTGATGCTAAGGGCCTTTTTCTTTTCCAAATATGCTAGGAACCTTGTTAGTGTACATGGCATCGTGAGCTCTGTGAAGTACCAGGACATGCTAAATAAAAAAACTGGTGGACTGCAGTGTCTGCAAAAACATCACAGAGAGGGTTCACCAGACTCAAAAAATCAACCTCCTTCCATGGCCATCCCAGCTCCCAGGGCTAAATCATATAGATAACCTCTGTTGTGACCTGAACAGAAGAGAGCAAGAGCCAGGACCTAGGACTCTGGATGATCTAAAGTGACTGTACAAAGAGAAACAGCCCCTTTCTCTGTCCTATCAGGAGAAGAGGGTTGTACAAAGTATTAGCATCACAAATAATTGCTTCACAGGTAATTTTATTTTAAGCAATTATTTTCAGTGGAAATTTACCAGAGAATAAATGTATTAAAATTAAAGGTTTGATTTTTTTTTTTTTTTTTTTTTTTTCAGAGTGCTTCGGCAACAAGAAAAAACTTTTTTTTTTTTTTTACACGGTTGCCAACAAATATGTGTCAGTCTGCTTGTAAGAATTGAAAGATTAAGAAAAATATAAAAGTAATGGTAGTCATGCTTTTATTCATACTTTAAGACCTTTGATATTTACTAATCCTCTAATAACCCAACTGTTAGATGCATCACATAGCAGCTTTATTCCTTAAATGTAATACTGCATTTTTGCCTTACTGACCCATGCAGTTTCACCTGCACACCTCTATGACCTGTCGCACTTAGCGTGAAAATAAAAATGGAAGTGAATCTGAGACCGTGACCTTAAGGTCCTCCAGAACTGAAGCACTTGCGTTCATCAGTTTCAGACTTTGTGGAGCGTCTAATTCAGGCATTTTCATGTTTACTGCTGCCCTCTTTTGTCCCGTGTGCACAGCTTCTCAGAGGAAAGGTCTCTCCACACAGTCCTTGCTCTATGTCTGTGTGAGACCTGGAAGTATTGATTAGGTAATAATTAAATTGGCTACTTCAGCTTGATATGGATTAATAATTGCCCACTAATGCCCTCTTGACATTTTATTGCATCGACTTGAGACTGTTTGCCGGAGACCTCTGATAATTATGATGTATAGTATTTCTCATTTTGTCCCTAATGAGACCAATCAAACTCAGCTTGGCTTTTGCATAAGAATTAAAAAATAAAAAAGGCAAAGATGGATGTTCTCCCAGGACCTATAAGGGAGTGCTCTGGGCCTCGGAGCAGGTGCATTTTCTTAGTTTTCAGGGACATCTCTTGTCTTATAATGCTCCTTTCTTGATTTATAGTGATTGTATTGCTGGAGTAAATTGTCGTATCCTGCAGCACCAGATCATGTACAGAAGGATGTCTCTGGATAAACAAGAGCACCACTAAGAGTACTATAAATACTGCAATGAGAAGGTGGCATAGGCATCGTGCCACATCACTGCTTCGACTTCCTCGCTGCCATCTGTGAGTGTTCCTCCTCTGGCATTCTCATGATGGCCTTTTGTGCATTTTTATGTCCCCTTTTTGTGCCTGTTTGCTAGGTTTAATTAGGTTATTTACTTGAGCCTCACCTCTGTGTTTCATGGTTATAGGAGATAGGGCTTTATGCAGGGCAGAGGCAGATAAAAAGTTGGGACAAAAAAAGATGATACATTTTAAGAGCAGGGGAAGGAATGCAATCTGGCCGCCATGATGCAGAGATGCTCTAATAGCTTCCCAGCAAGGAAGGGAGAAGGCGCTGTCGAGATGGCAACATGATAAATGGCGCTGGGACGGCTGTAAGGACTGCAGAAAAAGAAGCGAGTCATTGAGGAAGAAAAAAAACAAAACAAAGATGACCACAAAATGAAATCTAATTAATCTGGACTTGGTTCTCCCTCCTGACAAATTCAACGCAGAGGGAGGAGGAGGAGGAAGAAGAAGTAGTTTTCTAGAGGGCCTCCAACCCTTCCTACCAGTACCCCTTCCTTCCTTTACCCACCCACCTATGTGGAAAAGGCAAAGGGACGTATGAATTTTGACAATGCTACTGCACCTGCAAGATGATTAATGGTGCCAGACTCACCTGACATGCTGCAGTGTAAAAACACCGGCCCAAAAAACCTCAAAACACTCCGAGGCAAACTGTGCTTTACATCATACATATGTTGGTTTATGACGTCCTTTAGCAGATAAATGATAATCATTATGGGGCATTTCTTGCTGGTTTTGGTTGTCCTAAAAATAACTGACCATGTTCTTTTTTTTCCATTTTCTTTCACCAATCATGGAGTGGTGTGAAATTCTCACAGTATATGAAACCCTTAAGTAAACACCATGATTTTGTTAAATTAACATGAAAATGTAAAATATGGAATATGATCTCATTACTGTGATTTAAAACAATTATTTAACTGCTGCTAAAGTAATATATTTAAATATTAGTTATAATATTTTTTTTATTTAAAAGGAAGGAATAAGCACCCCCTAATATCAGTAGCGATTTTCAATTAAACCTACTTCTTGGGCAGAACATCATCCAGGCTTGAGGTTCTGTTTTTTATTCAGCAACACAGGTATACCAGCTTATATTACCTGGTATAAATAGTTGGGCTCTCTGCTCTTGTAGCCCATCTGCAGTCAGTAGCCTAACAAGCATGTGAATAGTAGCCTACCAAATGTATTTTTAAAACAGTGTTACCTTAAGACTGATGTGTGGCATTGCTTTAGTTTCCACACTTCGGCGTCTGTGTTTTTCACAGCCAAAAAAACATTTCAAAACTTGTGTTTTTCGCATGCTAGAGGGAAATGTATAGGCCTTCACATCACAGAGCAGCTTGTGATGAACAGCCAACATGCCTCTGTATCTATAGTTCCCATTCCAGGAGCTTCTTACAACTATAGTGCTTCTTTGTAGTTTTTAAACCCCTCATTCATTTTGAAAATTACCTAACTTTCATTCGTTTTCCCTCAGTTACAACCTCTACACCGAAAAGGGTTGGAGCCAGTGCAACCTAGCATTGTTTATCTTCACTGAAAGAAAAAAATAAATCAGATTTTTAGTTTCCGATCGGTTATTTCCACTCACTACCTGATTTCTCGGTGCATCTTTAAACCTCAAGAGTGGGTTCATGGAATGTTTTTGCAGTTTTAAAACTGAAACTATTTATTTACAACTATTTAAACCTTTTAATATACCTCAACACCAGTAACCAGCCAATGCCTACTCCTAAATGTATCGCATTATGTTGACTTGAATGCAGTTTCTTTGAAATGAACCATCTATGCTTATGTAAGATGATGACGATATGGAGAGACAAAAAATTGGAGCAATGGAAAAAGAGAGACACTCATGAAGGGATAAAATGCATGATAAAATCGCATTAGTGCCAATGTCTCTGATGCTTGATGAAGTGATGTCAGGCCTTCTTAAAGTCAGTACCGAGGCAGACTACCTCTTCATCTATCTGATCCCTGTTAAGTTGAAAAATTAGCCACTCTCTGTTGACTTTAGAGCTTGAGTGCTCTGGGTTTGCTGGAATATTCATGATGTTAACTATCGGAGTGAATCAATGCGTAGGCTTATGGTTTATCGTTTAATCTATGCAAGGAAGAGAATAAAGCCATTGGTTTTATCGTAGTACCTTTGGCATTTACTTAGTCTGACTTGCAGTTTAACTACTCAGTAATAAAAGGCAGCACTCACACCTTTGCTTGTGGAATAATTCATATAAGTGTGATAAATGAGTTGAAGATCAATACGTCCAAGATCAGAAGCAAACTGTTCATACCTAAAAATAAATATCCACTCTTTACTGTACTTCTATTTACACAAATCACAAATCATCACTTCCTCAGTGGAATAAAGCCCAGTGCTGTTGGCAAGCATCGGTTCTTTGGTGCCTTCTTTATTCTTTAACTTTCTCAACTGAGTTTCTGTCTGGCGGTGAGTGAAAAGAAGTTGGATGAAAGGTGTCACCAACTTTATCAGTCCATAGACAACATCTCTGGTCCCAAGTGATATTAATCCCGGGGATGGGTTAGTTTTGGGTTGGAATGTGTAAACCACTGTTCAGAAAATGAGACAAAAATCATAAAATTGTGTGTAATAGCTTTCCCTTATTTTAAAGTATTTTTGATGAGGTCCTGGATATAGTACATGTTGTATTTAGTGTAGAACAGGGTTCCCTATCCCTTCATTGTGGGTATGAGCTGTCAGTCAGCTGCATATTAAAGCTTAATTAGAAGAAAATGCCCCAAAGGTTCCCTCTGTTACACAAAATAGATAAACTGAGCACCTTTGTGTTCCTGTTCACTGATCAGGCATAACATTATGACTACCTGCAAATAGTGTATTAGTCCCCCTTCTGACAAAAAACAGTTGAGTCATGGACTCCACTTAACCCCTGAAGATGAGCTGCGGTATGTGGCACCGAGATGTTAGCAGTAGATCTTCTGATCCTGGATGTTGAGAGGGTGGGACCTCCATGGATCGGACTTGATTGTATTTCTTGCATTGATGACAAAAGTGACATAAAATAAAAAATAATATATATATTTCCATTGAGATAATTTCTTTAAAACAGTCTATTCAGGATTTAGTTTGAATTTTTATTCTAATTCCCTTCTTCCTGTGTCATTGCTCTGTTCTGTCCTGTGTGGCAGCTTGACCCCTGAAGCACCCTGCTTTCAAAGCCATGTCCACACACTTACCTTCAGGGTTTCACCATAAGATGTTCAAGGACCCCAGAAATATTATCAATGTGCGACTAACAAAAATAATCCCACTAATGTGCTCTTAATGTTAATTTAGAAAAAACAAATTACAAAAAGCAATGCATATAGTCTTCAAATTCTCTAAATGTAGACCATTAAATTGCATTTTGGTGTGTATAGAATATCAAAGCTGCAGCATTGTGATTATAATTCTGTCATAAAGGTGTATTTATGCATAGTTATGTCTTTTCAAGAAGGCCAGTGACAGTTTTATATGTGAGTAAGTGATTCTTTGAGATCATACACAGTGAAAACCTTTAAATTACAACTTTCCTCTCTTCGTTTTTATGCTGCTGCGTAAAATTAGCAGCCTGTAAAAGGTCACTGTGGTGCTTGAGTGACTACTTGTGGCACCACTTCTGTGTGTTCTTTGTCATGGTTCTAGGTTTTGGGTGTAAGGACTGCTTTTATCACAGATGGGTGGAGGAAAGAGGTTTTTGCTATCTTATATCCCCTTATGATTTCAGGGAAATAACCCGTCTGAAAGTTAAAACAAGCAGAAAAAAAAAGAAAAGAACACACTAAAGGCTATTTTCATTTTTCATAAAAATGTTGGTTTTGTTCTGGCCTGCTTGGCTGAACCCGGGAACACTTGCAGGATAGCTGAGCCGCTGAAAGAAAGCCAGTTCCCATCCATGCAGCCTTTTTCCAACCCAAGCCATTTTTGCCTGGGAAAAACAACACAGCTCCGGGAATGTGTCACTTCTCACGGCTTGACAACTGGCATCCATAAGAAAATGCCTTGGCACCACTTATCCATAAAATTGGAGTCTGTTTAAATATACAATGTTAAATCCGTGGAATGATTTGCCTCATAATCCATCTCTGCTCCTTCGGAGGAGAAATATGAAGCAAGCTTTTCCAGCTCTGTGGCTGAGGGCGATTACGTGAAGTTTGTGCTGTGAGGATATCGGGAAGGCCTGAGCATATTATAGTGTAATTCTCTGTTGGTTGGAGTTGAGATGAATTATCTGCTTATTTGATTTTCCATTTCACCCCCCCTCTCAATCCGTAACTTTTGATTTCTGCTACACATAGTGGAAAACCAGCAGCTTTCAAGATTCTCATCTCATGGTGATATCAGACACATCATGTATGTGTTAAAGGCATCAAAATCATTGTCTTGGTTTTATTTATTATTGTTTTAGTATCTACACACATTATTACTTCTAGAAGTAATCTGACATGGTCAAACAGTGTTTATCACTTGTGCCAATTTTTCCCCCTCATCTTTTCAAGCCTTTTCAGGCCCGACATGATAACTGTTGGCCGATTTGCTGCCGCTCTGCTATTTAATGAATCGTTCCATTGCCCGGTGGATAACAGAATGAACAAATGGCTTTCTGTGTTAGTGGCTGCCACTGCCTATCCTATCAGATAATTAGCTTTTTGCAAATAGACTGCACTGACTACCAAACAGAGGAAGCCCCACACAATTAGAATGACTTATCTGACTTCTTTACTTTATTTATTTATTTTTTTGTTTTGGTTTTGGAAAACAGTCAGTCAGTCATTTTCTACCGCTTATCCCATAGTGGGTCGCGGGGAAGCTGGTGCCTATCTCCAGCAGTCTATGGGCGAGAGGCGGGGTACACCCTGGACAGGTCGCCAGTCCGTTTTGGAAAACAAACAAGACAAAACTAAATTCCATATTTCTTGCTTGAGAAATCGGCACCATATTTGTGTGTTTGCAAACACAGAGTGAATAAGAGGGATGGAAAATGGAATCCTAGTGAACAGCATAAAGAAAAGCAACATTTATGCTTCCACTGACATGAAATTAATTTTACCCCTAACATTCATTTATTGGTATTTTGATTTAGAAAGATAAACCTCTGCAGAAAAAAATATATAAGGGGCATCTGCTGGATTAAGGAACAACTTTTAAATGCCATATTGTGCAGAATATTTCTAGCTTTAGTTGATTCATTTGAATGGAAGTGATTGGTGGCCCTTCAGTTTCCACACCTTGACCGCCCTTGCTTTTTGCAATTGGGAATACTCCCAAACAGCCAAATTTGTCTTTCTTGCTGCAAAGGACAAGTGTAGAAGTTGCCTTTCAGCCAGTTGATTGGCAGCGTGCAGCAACAGATGGGAAAGGGGCAAAACTGTGTTACTCTGTAAACAGTAGTTTCCAACATTTTCCAGTATCTGATAAGAAATACTTGAATAACTGTAGGAATGGTGTTACCTAAAATTCTGGTGGTTTTGAAAGCATAACTACTTTAAAAAGTTTATGGTGTTACTTTACTCTGCACCACACAGCCAGAGAAAACTCAAGGTTCTCTGGCACTGAAAATATTTATTGAAAACATAAAAAAATAACTGGACATTTTAGCAGTGCTGAAACTGTGCAGCCATTTAATACCTCAGTTTGCTTGGACACTAGAAAGGGATGTCCCTCTACAAGCTGAAAGTAGTGCTCAAATTTTGAAGCCAGCAGCAACAATAGGTTTTCTGACTGTGTAAAATTTAAATTGTTATTGTTGTTGTTTCTTATTTTGTTATTTAATTTTGCTTGTTTATTTTTGTTATGTATTTTCTATTCGTATCTCAGCCTTCTCCAGTGGCTTATTTATTTATCTACATCTTGCAGAAGGAGAATTACCACTATCAATATTTTTAGCACAATTTCACTTTTTTTTCCTGTGCTTTCACTTAGTTTGATTATCATTGCCATTATTATCAAACAATTTTTGATTTCATTGTAGCACCATATTGGGTCCATATGTGCGTTTCTAAACAAGTGATCAATTAACAGGGATGGAAAATGAAGCCTCATTGTATGCGAAGGCTTTGGATTATTTTGCCACTGCATTTGACTATCTCAGCTTGGATATTAGGAGTGTCTGACAGGAGAAGGGGGGAGGGGGGGGGGGGGGGGGGGGGGGGGGTGTCTAGTGGTGTTTCACATCCATCCTCCAGCTAGTTCTCCATATTTTATTATTTATTTTTTTCTCACTGGCGGATGGTCTAACACTGACAGTGGCACGATTCAATATTTATATGTTTCCCTCTGTTTGTGTTCCACTGCGGGTTGGATGCTGGAGGGTTGGGGGCGCTTTCATGTGTCTGATTCTCAACCTCTTTAAAAGTGTTG
>JAHHUM010000271.1:0-11215 GCA_036173005.1 Crenichthys baileyi
TGCTCTTACCGCTAATTGAACCTTCACACTCTGCTTAATGGTGCAATGTGCAATCAATGAAGACTGGTACCAGGGCTGGTCCAATTTAGCCATGAAACCTCCACAGTAAAATGACAGGTGTTTAGTTTCATTGTCCAACCCCTGTATATATAAATATATAATATATATAATACTATATATATATATATATATATATATATATATTATATATATATATATATAGTTTTTTAATAAGTGCCGCTGTTTGTTTTAGTAGCCCGGGCTTTTTTTCTGATCTCCGCTCTTCATTGGCAGCTCAGCTGGCCGCCTTGAAGCGCATGTTCATGTGTTACAGATCAGCTGTTCGCCAGCACGCAGCAGAGCTGATCTGCCTGACTGGAGCAGAGGAGAGGTTTGTCCGAGCTACCGCACCCTGTTGGCGGACCTGTTGGAGTTCCTCCGGTTATGGGTCCCCAGAAGCGATCACACTCTATCTAACACTGACTCTTAAAGGAACGACTCTCAAACAGTTTCTAACTTTCAGCTCCTTTAATCTAAATTAAGGCAGAGGAATGATTACAGAGGACCATCGCCGTCTGTGAAAGGATCCCCGAAAGAAGGTCACATATAGTTTTTATATCTGACACTCCAATGCAATGGATGTGCACTCCCTCAGTGATTATCAGTAGACTATGTGTGACCATTGTGGTTACTATCTCTTAGATTGTGGCTGGACCGGTTAGTTCCTCCGGTCCACCCATAACCGGAGGAACTAACCGGAGGTAGCTCGGACAAACCTCTCCTCTGCTCCAGTCAGGCAGATCAGCTCTGCTGCGTGCTGGCGAACAGCCAGTAATCATTCCTCTGCCTTAATTTAGATTAAAGGAGCTAAAAGTTAGAAACTGGTTGAGAGTTGTTCCTTTAAGAGTCTTTAGATAGAGTGGTGACTGTTTCCGGGGTTCCAAGTACCGGTGGAGCTCCAAGGCGTCTAACCGCCAACAGGGCGCGGTAGCTCGGACATAATCAAAAATGCACCAGAAACCAAAAACCGAGTCCAGTCCATGTGAAAACAAGTCCAGGCTTAATTATGCAAGGATATTCAGAAATTTCCTGGCTTCTGGTTTCATACCGTCGCTTAGTCTGGCGGTTCTTTTGCTTTATGTTGAGAGCATGGGAAATCTCCAACACAGACTTAAAATGCTGTGCAAATCTGTCAAGATCATATTTTCTCCTCTGAGATGCGCGTCGTGTATTCACGTAAGCTGCTTCTATCGGTGAAGCATGTTATCTTTCAAAACCAATCACATATATAGAATATCGATGATGTATTACAGATAATTCCAGTTCCCACGGTCCCTGAATGCAACACCTGGGAATATGTAGTTCAGCCGCTGTGTTGAGCTGTCAGTCAATACTCCGCACCCCCGTGATTTGAGGCCCCGCCCCCCACGCCAAAACAGGGCCAAAAGTTTGAAGCCGAAAAAAAAATCTGCAAGTTCGAAAAAAAAACTTGAATCTGAAAAGTAGTTTTGAACTTTTTTTTCTCCCAGTTTCACATCTGTTTTTTTTTTTTCAGTTGCAAAACTTTTTTTGAGTTTTCACATTTTTTGGGGAGGAGGTTCAAAATAATTTTTCAGGTTGAAATGTTTTTTTTTTTAACAACATTTTTTTTTCAGGTTCGAATTTTTTTCTTTTGAACAAACTTTATGGCCCTAATTTAGCTCCATAGAGTGGACATTACGGAAGCATCTGCAGGTATTCCTGTCATCAGTGGCTGGCTATAGAGAAGCAGTATTTGTTACCTGATTGTCAATTTGGTAAATATTCCTAGACCACTATAGTCCCCCCATTGACTTTTTGGTGTCACACAAGGTCTCCTCTCTGTCAGGTCGCAGAACTGAGTGCAGGTTTGTTGTATTGTGTGGGTTTTGAGTTTCATTCTCTCCACCAGGGTGCAACAGGCAGGTGCAGCCACACAGCTGTTTCCCATCATCGCAATCACCTGAGGAGCATCAAAAGCTGCTGAGACCTTGGAGGTGTCGGATTGTTAACTCTTCCTGAGTGGTAATCAGACCTGCAAACCCCGCCCTGCCCTGCCCTGCTCTGGATCAATCGGTTGTCTAACCCCTGCTCTCTATCCCCCAAGGTTGCTGTCAGCTGAACCCTACTCTGGATTCACCTTCAAGGTTCTGTCACGTTTACGGTTAGCTGTCAGTGAACCTCCTACCTGGATTACCCGCCGTGGTATACTCTCTGTCCAAACTGGTAAATACTTCAATGAATTTACCTCAAGGGTCTCCCTGGATCTCACGGACCAGATTACAGAATCTTTCCTCATTAACCATGCCCTGCATGTCCACCCTACAACAACACTCACCAACTGGAGAGGCCCCCCCACACAGCATACCGACCTGCCAACCTCAGTCTCTGTGGCTTTCTTACTTTTCCACAGACTCCATGCATCCACAACCTTGCCTCTCCTTTCTCATCATTCAAACCCACTTATCTGTTATTTATACTCCCCTCCCTCTCCTGATCCCAGAAGCCTGACATCTAGAGGGTCCAGACACTGCCAGAAAACATTATTTCAATAAACCTGTTTAAACCATTTCTGTCTCTGGTTTGTGCTCCTCAAGAGACTCCTGGTTCAGAACCTATTTTTACACTCTCAGGTGGGTCTTTCTAGTAAACCTTCTAGGAAGGATCCTGATCAGATTTCTGATCAACCAGTCCAACTTTGAACAGTCTTAGTGTTTTAGATTAGCTGTTTAAGTATAATTTAGATACTAGTGAAAAAGTTTCTTCCAAACTGGACGGAGCAAAATCTTTAGTATTGACACTGCCAGCAAGAATGATCACCAGGCCGACAGACTTTTAGCGAGCCGAATTCTACAAGTTAGCAGTAGCAGGGTGTCTGCAGTACACCCAATGAAATCAGCATCATTCCCCCTAGCTCCAGTGGGGAAAATGCAAAGAAAATCCCATATCTACGTACCCAGAAAACATGTTTGAATGTGTTCTCATCCACTATGCACACTGCATTTTACAGTAATGCTGCATGCGGTAAGTGACTAGTTGAGGTTATACAAACCACATTGAGCATTTTTGCATGGTGAACATGCATGGGAACCAATCAAATGGATTTAAATGGATTCATAGCAACTTAAATGCTGAGGAAGATCATTGTGCTTATCATTTGCTTTAATTGTCCCTTCCAGCATACATCATGGCATCAACACAGTCAAACTTGCTGGAACAAAGAAGACTGAGCACTTTCAACCTAAATTTTATGTCTTTCTGATCTTAATTATATTACTCCTCATCTGTGTTAGCTTGCTCAGGGAAAATGTCCAGACTAGAGACAACTTCTTCAGAAACCTTTGCTTTGTTGCCAAAAGTATTCATCTCACCCATTCAAATCATTGTCTTACAGCACCGAGTGCAGCGTTGGATGCAGGGGTATAAGCATGCCACCACTGGACTCTAGAGCAGTGGATACATGTTCACTGGAGAGAAAAATCACACTTCTCTGTCTGACAATCCAGACAAGGAGTCTGGCTTCAACAGTTGCCATGAGAACGACACTTGCCTGACTGCTCTGAATCAAGTGTAAAGTTATGTGGAGGAGAGATTATGATGTGACACTGTTCTTCAGGAGTTGGGCTCAGCTGTTTAGTTCCAATGGCAGGAACTCTTAATGATGCAATATACCAAGACATTTTGGACAATTTCATGTTCCTAACATCATTGGAACAGTTAAGAGATGCCTCCTTCCTGTTCCAACATGATTGTGAACCACTGCAAAAACCAAGGACACAGAGTCCTGACCTCAACTCTATAGAACATCTTTAGGATAAATTAGAGCAGAGATCGCAAGCCAGTGTCCAACCACACAAATGAGCTTCTGGAATAAAGATGCTCCTAAACCTTGAGTGAAGCCTTCCCAGAAGACTCTAAGCTGTTAAAGTTGCACAGTGTGTGCCAACATCATATTAAATGTTACGGATTAAGAATGGGATGTCACTAGAAGTTCATATGTTTGAGAAAGCAGTCGAATGAATACTTTGGTGATGGAGTGTAATTATTATATTAAATTTTTAATTGTTTACAGGTTTCGGAACTGGTTTAACTAACTCATCAGAATATGAGGCAAGTGAACAGAGATGCAATTTTTCACTCATTTGTGGCAGCTGAACATTTATTCTGATATTTTTGACAGGGCAATTTAGGGGCTGAGCTGTGATCATTTATTAAAGTGTAAATTTGTCTTCCAGCTTGTTATTGCTGTGAGCCCATTTTAAAGCAGCCGTTATAAGTCCTAAAAGTTATTTTCCTCTTGGTTGTCTACTGGATTGTGAAAACAAATGAGAAAGGGTCTTTAAGAGCTTGAAAGGGAATCTGCCTGTGACTTTAAAAACATGACAGAAAGGTAATAGAGTTTTTACTCTGAAAAACCACTGACCTGAATGTCATTCAACGTTTGTACTAAACACACAGATAAAACCAAGCAGCATAGGTGAAGACTCAAACACATGCATAATGGATATAGGACGCTATCAGCGCGTCCTTCCTATCCAATGTGTGTATTCATGACTAGACTGCAGAAAAGGGAAAAAATTACACTGCCTCAAAACCAATGGTCAGATTCTGCCATGATTCTGTCACTTTAAACACTTCTTTCATGTTGCTGATCCTGCAATAGAAGTATGTTCCTTGGATTTTATCTGCTAAATGTCTGACCTAAAACTAATTCAAACTAGTGAATTTGATTCAGCACCGTCAGTACTCTATCTGCTGGTGCAGTAGTAGCTTTATCTACCGTCCATCCATTTATTTCCTATACCCACATAAAAGGCAGGAACTATCTGCAGCAATGGCCAAGGTTTCCAATAAATAACAGGGCTGTAACTTGGAGATAGAGTCATAGTATAAGATGCATCCCCTCTGAAGTGAAGGATTTCAGATATCGGGACAATAAAAATAATCAATTTTTATTTGCCAGGTCTTGACATTGTTTAAATCTAACATCAGGTGCTCAAATACACTCAGCAGATCCCATCATGTCATTGTTCAGTTCAGTTCAGTTCAAATGAGTTTATTCATATAGCACCAATTCACAACATATGTTGTCTGAAGGCACTTTAGAAAAAAGGACAGTTCAATTCAATAATAAAGACAGATTCTAAGACAGTTACACACATTCCAGTTGATCCTGGCTATCAAACAATGCAGTCAAGCTCAGTTTATCGTTAAAATTAGTTTAAATGTTTTCTAAGGAAACGCAGCAGACTGCATTGAGTCAGTGACTTGCTGCATTTGCTCCTCCTGGATGAGCATGTAGAGACAGTGGAGAGTCGCTTGCATTTTTGGTCCTGAGTTTGCAGCAATCCCTTATACTGAGCATACATATAGCAACACTGAACAGGAAAACTTTTATAACAGGAAGAACCTCGAGCAGAACCAGTGTGAGTAGTTTTAGTTTTCCTACCTAATTATTGAATGTTATGGAAAACCACTAATAGCAGCAATAACCCTCAGTATATAGGTTCTGTCTGATGTTCGTCAATCTCTCAATTCACTCTGGAGGTCTTTGGAGACATGCTTCTTTACCCCGTTGCTTTAGTTGAGATTTTCAAACACGTGTTCCTCTGCGGAGCTCTTTCCTCTTGAGCTCTGGACTTTGACTGGGCTTTTACAACACTGATTTTTTTTTTGTTTTTCAGCCATTCTGTTGCAGAATTGCTACGGTGTTTGGGATCACTGTCCTGTTCATGATGCAATTTTAGCCAAACTTCATCTGTCAGAGAGACAGCCTCACATTTGACTCTAGAAAACTACAGAGGAGCTCATGATCCTCTCCATGACTGCAAAAGAGACCCAAATAAACAGCGCTTTTCTTGTTCATTCAGATGCAACTTTACAAAGCTGCAGATTCATGCTACCTTATGCCTCTCTGTCCAATTGTTTGGAAATGCCCTTTTAACCTTTCCCAGACTGGTGGGCAGGAGCAGTTGCTTCTCTTAAGTCATTGGTAGTGTCTTTCAAAACTACATTAACACACAAACCCTTATTCTCCGCACAGCACATAATTTAGTGATTTATCCAGCAGTACGACACATTTTTAACTGTTAACATAAAAAGCTGTCTGTTAACATAAAATATCAAAACCCTTTTGTCACAAGGTACTGTCAAATTGACTGAAATACAATAAACCAGTAACGATATACTGTTTGCACCTGAAGACCTCAGTCATATTTTTGGAATAGAATAGTGTATTGATGATGAGGTGTTCAAACTGTGCTTAGCTACCTGGATGTTACATCATCCAGGATTACTTTGATAGCTTAAAGGCACATGTGAACATTTTTCCTTGAACTTTGTTCAGCTCATGCTAGCTACATTGATTTCCATAACTCAAAGTTTGTTAAAAAGGTGTGAAAGAAAAAAAAGCAATTACAATCTGAAAGTTTGATGAAGAGAGAAGAGGTCACATCTGGAGAGTCAAACTCATTAATGCATAACACTGTCCTGGCCCACAAAGTAAGTAACGGTAGCACAGTTTATTGATCAAAATTAGGTTTACAAAGTGAAGACCTATTACACAATTTATCCACAAAGGAGGAAGGACTCAGGAGAACTGTTGTCTGAGAGCAATAACTAGTAGACACCATTGAGGACACCCTATGGAGATTGACAGTGTGAAAAACTTATGGCAGTTAGGTAATCCATCATTCAAGAGACAGGAAAGTAGTCTACAGGTGAAGATTTATATTAGACTTCATGAACAGGCTTCACCAGAATTTATTTCAATGCTAAGGAGGTAATTAAATCATTTAGACTCGGTCATGCTGCAGGAAAACATCTAAGCCTTTTAGCACAGTGGGCCATGAGAACCAGGTTTGGGGACCACTGGTGTAGGAGCTACAGTGCGCTGTAAAAGTATGTATACTCTTTAAACCTTTCCACATTCTATCATGCTACAGGCACAAAATTCAATGTAAATTTTAACTTTTATGTAATAGACTAACGCAAAGTAGCACATAGCTGTGAAGAGGAATGAAAATTCAGTTACAGCTACTGTTTAGGGTATGTTTCTACCAGTGTTACACATCTAGAGGTTAAATTATTGACCATTTTTTCCATGAAGGCCTGATCCAGAGGCTTTCAGTTGATCTTCTCTCCAGGTTCAGATGATGGCTTGAACAGAGCTCTGGGAGATGTTCAGTTGGGGATATTGTTCTAGAACCTAACTCTGCTTTAAACTTCTCCACAACTTTCTCCTTGACCTGTCTTCTGGGTTCCTTATTCCTCATGTGTTTGTTCTCTAATGTTCTCTAACAAACCTCTGAGGCCAGAAACAGAACAGCTGCATTTAACCGGAAAATTAAAAAACACAGGCGGATTTACTAAATGGGTGACTTGTGAAGGAAATTGGTTGGACTGGGTTTTATTTAAGAGTAGTAGAGTGAAAGGGGGCTGAATGTAAATGCACAACACACCTTTTATATTTTTATATGTGAAATACTGTATGTTAAAACCATTTATCCCCATCCACAGTTATGAACTACTTTCTGTTGGTCTGACACAGAAATTCCCAACAAAACACAGAAATATTTTGGTTGTAACATGAAAATTATGCAAAACGTTCAAGAGGTGTAAATTATTTAGCAGGGTGCTGTCTGTGACTGGGCTTGTGGGACTCAGGGTGTATTATTAGGGGAAAACAATGAACAGTAAATTTAATTACAGATCAAGCTGGTGTTGTTACTGTCTGATTAGAAGATGAAGTCCTGATTGATGAAGTCCTGATTTGAAAACAGCAACATATTTTGTCTGTGCTGTGTTCCCTTTGTTGCAAAGGGTGATAAGGTTTTTCTTCCTAATCCAGTTCCAATCTGGCAGTACTAAACAGGTCCACATTTCCAACAGGACTTTAATCTAACAGAGGGGTGTGATGTTTCTTCAGTCCTGATCCTCAGGACTTATTGCTTGTCATTGACAGGCTTTTCCAGAACAACTGATGCAGTGAACCAGTTACTGTGATCAGGTGTAGCAGGAACACAGTGGACAACAAGGAGAAGTCCTGGGAGACTTCTGTGTTAGAACATGGAGTTCTGACCCTTTGAGTTCCCTCAAAATGGACAAATAATTGTTAGATAAACTAATCAGAAGATAGGTTGGGGTGCTGGCAGCTCAATTATTCAGCACATGGAGTTTATCTATATAAGTGTAGATAGTGTCTGCATAGAGTAGTATGAGATTTAACTAATGCTATTGTCGGGGCCTTGCTATGACATTTGTGAAGCACTTTAATTTCCGCAACAGTAGAGCATATGTGAAGTATATATAGCACATGTTCACTCAACTGCTAATTAAATGCAACAGTGTTATATATGTAGGAAGACAATGCCAGGGTGTTATTACTGTCACATCTCAATAAATTCAAAAATTGTTAAAAAAGTAAATTATTACAGTAATGCAATTTCATCCTTTCATTTTCTATACCCGCTTCTTTCCTACAGGGTCATGGAGGGACCCATCTCCGGTGGTCTAAGGGTGAGAGGCGGGGTACAGCCTAGATAGGTCGACAGTCCATCTCAGGACAATACAGAGACACACAGGACAAACAACCATGCACACACCAATTCACTCCTAAGGGCAACTTAGAGAGACCAATTAACCTAACGGTCATATTTTGGGCTCTGGGAGGAAGCCCGGAAGTACCTGGAGAGGACCCACGCATGCACATGGAGAACATGCAAACTCCATGCAGGTTCTCCATGTGAAAACTCCGGGGGGTCAAAAAGTGAAATTAATTAAATTTAATTCAGTTTTATTTATATAGCGCCAATTCACAACACATGTCGTCTCAAGGCACTTCACAAAGGGTTTGGAATGGGGCAGGGTTGTTGGGGAGGTTAGAATAAACTACTGAGTGTTAGAGTTTGGCCATTTTAGAATGGGCTATGTGTAGGGGTACTAAGTAAAATAATAAACTGATGAAGTGTGTCCATCTAGAGCCCACTGATGGTCATTGGTAAACTAAAAACCACAATGAATGGGGTACTTCTCTCTGTCAGAGTTATTATAACCATTGGAAAAGAGAAGGGGTCGCACAGGTAGCAGAAATGGAGGGTGTGTTTGCACCTCAACCATAACTGAGGCGGTTTAGGCTAAACCTGACTCCATCCAACAAGGAGGGGGTAAGGCAGAGGTAAAAATAATTGTCGTTGTGTCCTGTTGCATTGTGTGAAAGGTGGGTAACTTTAAAATGGGCAAATAAATTAAAACGAATCATATGGATTTCAAGTCAGGTTCATACATTCCAATTAATCCTAACAGACACTGCAGTCAGACTCAGTTATTTATTCAAATTTGGGTTTAAAAAGTTTTTCTATCAAAGGAAACCCAGCAGATTGCATGAGTCAGTGACTTGCAGGGAGCACAGGTAGCGAAAAAGGAGGGGGTTTTTTGCCCCCCCAAACCATAACTGAGCCGGTTTTTGGCTAAAACCTGACTCCTCCCAAAAAGGAGGGAGTAAGGCAGAGGTTAAAAAAATTTTGGAGAGTGTTGTTTCCTGTTGCATTGTGTAAAAGGTGGGTAACGTTAAAAAGGTAAGTCAGTTCAACGAATCACTTTACTTTTAGTAAAAGGCCAAATGCATTCCAATTTTTGGACTAACCATTGAACAGTACAGTCCTCATATTTTTTTATTTAAAATTGGAAAAAAACGTTTTTTTTGTCTAAGGAACCCCCCAGCAATTGCATCCAGTCAGTGACTTTCAGCATTCACTCCTCCTTGGATGAGCATGTGAGACAGTGGAAAAGCCCTTTGGCGTTGACTTTTGCAGCAATCCCTCATACTGAGCATGCATGTAGCGACAGTGGCAAGAAAAAAAATCCCCCTTTTAAAAAAAGAAACCCCCCCAGGCAGAACCAGAACCAGGCTCAGTGTGAGCGGCCATCTGCCCACGACCGACTGGGGGGTTAGAGGGGAAAGAGCAGAGACCAAAAGAAAACCAAAAAGCACTGATCCAGGAAAAGTCCCCTTTCTATGGGAAAAGGGAAAAGTTTTAATGTTAAAATGGGGGTTAGCTCCTTTAGTCTTTTCACCTAGAAAGAAAAAAAAGAAAAAACCTCTGAGCCAGTTTTCAAGGTTAGGGTATGAAAGAGAAAACCATAGAGTTTTACAGTAAAAGCTCAGTCAATTTCCCATGTCTAGGGGAGAGAAAGGGTTTTAAAAACTAAAAAAAAAAAAAAAAACAGGGCCAAGTGGAAACATCAGTAGAAGGGGTGAGCTTAAGTTTTGCCAGCAGAAGCTTGGACGATACCCCTTTTTCCATGGGAAAGGTGTCACAAAACTACTCACAAAATCAGGCCCAGGTTTTTTAAGCATTAGGAAAGGAAAAAAGAGAGAGAACATAAGGTTAAAAACTGAAAAAAACGAA
The DNA here is from genome assembly GCA_036173005.1 of Crenichthys baileyi. Classification (NCBI taxonomy): domain Eukaryota; kingdom Metazoa; phylum Chordata; class Actinopteri; order Cyprinodontiformes; family Goodeidae; genus Crenichthys; species Crenichthys baileyi. The sequence goes on from JAHHUM010000271.1 coordinate 10,428, forward strand.
ATAATGCCAAAAATTTGGAGAGTAATTGAAAAATTGTAAACAGGGGGTGAAAAAAGTGGTCATTATGTTTTCCCCCAGCAAACCTAAGCCTATAGCAAGGGAAATACAGGAGATAGCTCAGGATAACCAAAACCACCCCCTAACTATAAGCTTTATCAAAAAAGGGAAAAATGTTTTAAGCCCCTAGCCTTTTAAAAGTAGACAGTTTGTCCATCTAAACCCAACTGAGGGTCATTGTTATACTAAAAACCCAAAACGATTGGGGATACCTCTCTCTGTCAGGGTTTATTTAAAAAACCCTTGGAAAAAAGAGAGGGGGTCATACAGGTTAAGAAATGGAGGGTGTGTTTGCACCCCAACCGTAACTGGGGCCCGGTTTTAGGCTAAACCTAACCCCCCTTACTCCATCCCCAACAAGGGGAAGGGAAAGAAGACGGAAAGGTAAATTTAAAAAAAAGATAGCCCAAAGGATAACCTAAGCCACTCTAACTATAAGCTTAATCAAAAAGGAAAGTTTTAAGCCTAGCCTTAAAAATAGACAGGGTGTCCGCCTCCCCGAAATAAAAAATTTGGGGGCCGGTTTTTACAGGAAAGGAACCCCGATAACTAAAGGAAACGGGCCCCCCATTCAAATTCTAGGGGGTCTTTTGGAAAAACCCCCATTAAAAACCCGCAAATCCCGAGAAAAGAAATGTTTCCCCTTTTTAGGAAAAATGGACAAAAATCAAATCTCTGTGTAAAGATGGGCTTTAAAACATTAAGGGGTTTTTTATTTGAGGAGGGGGAAT
>JAHHUM010000272.1:0-10681 GCA_036173005.1 Crenichthys baileyi
CACCAAAACCGCATGAAAAAGACAACACTTCAATTACAATAAGACTTTGCATTTCTTGTTTTAGGTCAGGAATACAGAAATGATCTTGAAAAGCCATAATCAGGGAATTGTTTAGAAAGCTTAGAAAGAAATCAGCCAAGATATCATGAAAACAACTGAACCTCCACAAGGCCAACTCTGGTAACTGGCAGCTCCATAGTCAGAAACGTGGCACTAGAGACACCAGCGACCATAGTCAAATGTCTGCCAGGGGCCAGAACGGGCGACATCAAATCATACCTGAAACTGCTGGCTAAATATAAGCGTAAATACAGTAAGATTGTTATTCACGCTGGCGGTAATGACACCTGGTTACGTCAATCGGAGGTCACTAAAGTTAGTGTTGCTTCGGTGTGTAAGTTTGACAAAACAATGTCGGACTCTGTAATTTTCTCTGGTCCCCTCCCCGATCTGACCAGTGACGACATGTTTAGCCGCATGCTGTCATTCAACCGCTGGCTGTCTAGGTGGTGTCCAGAAAACAATGTGGGCTACATTGATAACTGGCAAACATTTTGGGGAAAACCTGGTCTGATCCGGAGAGACGGCATCCATCCCACTTTGGATGGAGCAGCTCTTCTTTCTAGGAATCTGGCCGAATTTATTAGTTCTCCAAACCTCTGACAACCCAGGGTTCAGACCAGGAAGCAGGGTCGTAGTTTAATACTCCTCTCTGCAGCTTCTGTACTGCTACCCACCCATTACCCTATTAAGACAGTGTCTCGACCACGGCCAAAATTGAATAGATTAAAAAATTATCTAAAAAGAGGAAATCAGGAAAATCTCATAAAAATAAAAATAAAACAATTAAATGTGGCTTACTGAACATAAGATCTCTCTCTTCAAAGACTTTGCTAGTTAGTGACCTGATTTGTGACAATCAGATTGATTTATTTTGCCTCACAGAAACCTGGCTGCAGCAAGAGGATTATGTTACTATAAATGAGTCAACTCCTACTAATTATTTAAATTTTCACATTCCTCGAAATACTGGGCGAGGAGGAGGAGTAGCAACCATCTTTCAGTCCGATTTATTGATTAGTCCCAGACCAATCAATAGCTACAACTCTTTTGAATATTTAAAGCTTATAGTTAGAGTGGCTTAGGTTATCCTGAGCTATCTCTGTAGTTATGCTGCTATAGGCTTAGGCTGCTGGAGGACATAATGACCACTTTTACTGTCTCTGCTACATTTTCATATTACTCTCCAATTTTGCATAATTTGCTGTTATTTCTGCTTTAGACTCTATGGTCTCTCTCTGTTTTTCTCTTTCTAGAAGCTACATCTAACCTGGATCTTGGTTTAGTTGTGGCACCTTCCTGGAGGGGACCATCAACCAAGCTGCAGCTGCTGCCAACAACTAAATGCTCACCTTATACAGATGATAAATTTGGCCCCGTCTCTCCTAGACGTAGCTGCTGGCTGAGCTTCTACTGTGACTATGTGCTTTCTTTCATCCTCTAGACTTGAAAACGGGCTCAGAGTTCATCTGCTTAGCTGTCTTTCTCTCCTAGATGAAGCCTCTAAAGGAGCTATAACCATTATGTTTTCATTTTTCTTTCCTATAGGAAGTACTACTGGATTAGTGATTCTGCTCTAGGCAAGAGGCACAACCTGGATGTGTGGGGAGTGTGACAATGGGTTGTCTACTGCTGGACAGGTAACCCGGCTGTTATGTTTGAAGCAACCAACAATGTTTCTTACCCTCTTCTTGATAAACTTGAGAGCTCTCTTGTCCTTAGACACCTTCAGCAGCTCCATCGCTCGCCTCTCATACGGAGCAAAGCCACACACTTCACGGATCATGTCCCGAATGAACTTGCTGTGTTTGGTCAAACGCTGCACAGTAACACAATTGTCATGTTCCAACTATTCAAACCACCTGCTTTTCATACTGAGAAACTGATACTTACCCCGCGTCTGCGGCTGTGTTTAGGAGCAGTCACATTTTTGGTTACTGGATGGCCTTTATTAAGGCCAACAGCCATGGGGTAACGTATAGCCATGTCTGCAAGGACCACATAGAATCCTCAATACAAAGCACCTAAACAATGAAGCAACAGCACAGCCCCGAATAAGAGCTCAATTATGCCCCTTCTCCACTGGCTGGTTTTAGCTGGTGCAGCTCTGCACCAATCGGTTTCGCTCTACTCGGTACGGTAACTGTTGTCGTTCCACCGACGGCTGAAGCTATGCCGACTGAAGCCCCGCCTCCAGCCATGAGCGTAGAGCGCTGTGCTGCTATTAACGTTACTGTGTTACATTGTCACATTAAAGTGATCTGCGGGAAATGATAAAGAACAAAAACTAATAACGTTTGTATTTATATGCAAGAATTTCTTATTTATGTTTTTATGTCTAAAATGATCCACTAGTATAATTATCTGGACCACAGCCCAGCCAGAACTAAAAGAAGGCTCAAGGGTTCTGATGTTAGGGGGTGGCAGGAGGAGCAGAGAGGAGAGACGCTGCTGTCTGGATGGTGAAGCTCCAAAGTTTGCCTGAAGAAGTTCCAGTTTTGGGCTTCATGAGGAAGTTTTTGTCTTAAAACGACTTGAAAGCGCAAAACTGCGGACTGGTTTATAACCCGTAAATGGTAAAATTACACGAATGACATGCTCCGGTCAATGTGGTCCTTAATATTATTGTAGTTGCTCTTGAGTTTTATTAACTTTTCCCTACACTGTCTCAACAAAAACCTTCTCATTTCTCCTCCTCCCACGGCCAATCAGTGAAAAGTAGTCTGGTCACATCACATGTAGTCCCTGCTCAGCCCCGGTCGTACCTGCTCAGGAGCAGGGACCAAAAAAGTAGGTACCGGTACAGAAAAAACTGTAATGGAAATGCTCACAAAACGAGCCGAGTGGAGTCGAGTAGGGCCAAATCGAGCCAGAGGAAAAGGGCCATTAGAGCGAGATCAACGGAATAGTGACAGATAAATAAACCAATCAAATCAATTCGTTACAAGTGATAAAACAGCCAGAAATGCTTGAACCGAACACCGAAGGCTACTGAGTCATGGGTGTCCGGAAGAATTTGACACACTTCATTTACTTTTGTCCCGTCAGTACAAGAAACGTATAACAGCTAGAAATACACACAACCTACAGGGGCTGCGTCCGTCTCGGGCTGTTCCCGGACTTGACGCCCCTCACATCCTGCTGTTGGTAATGTGTTATTAATGAATTAAACTAGTTTCCAGACATCCAAAGCGCCACGTGTTCCGTTTAGACTCTTAATCCGCCACATGTCCAGCTAGATTTTCTCTGCAGCACAACTCATTCTGGGAAAGTGATTAGCTGTCTCGGTATGTTAGCAAAGCGCTAACAGGTAAGGTGCTCAGCTAAAAATCTTAAATTTCCTGAAATGTTATGGCGCATAACTACTCAGAAATATTAAAGAAAGTTCATGGTTGTCTTGGAACTAAACAACTAAACTCAAAATGGAAGGATGGCAAGGATTTGAAGAAGATTCTGGTCAATACTGAGACACTTTAGCAACTCACCTACTGTCTATGATGGCGGTCAAACCGGAAAGACTGTTGATGCGAAAAGGCGGGGTATAACTGTCCTTCCAGTAGGGAAACACTTTGATGCTAGCGCCCCTGGTGGTTTGGAGGTATTTTGAGATATCGCCGAGATTGAGAAGCATGTCCGGGTCTGTAGAGACATACTATTGGATGAGATTTGAAAACACTAAATATTTCACCATACCAACAACTATTAGAATGTGTTCCTTAATGTACGCAAATATTTTTTCTTCTCAACAAGCAAACAACAAATAAAAAAACATTAAAAATACGGCATTACTCTTTAGTTTTATTGTGGCAAGAACAAATACATGTATTATACTGTAACTTCTAGTGTGATAGTGATGTACTACATTAGGTGTATTACTGTACCAATGAATAACGTTGATGTACATCTGCAGTCAGGCTAATCATTAAACTAGGTATATTGGAAAATTGATACAATAGGCCAAAAATTATTCACAACCTTGGAAGATTTAGATTTAAAATAATTTTCATTTGAACACGTTTGTTTCTGATAAGAAATTAAAGCATGTGAAAGGTGTATCAATAAAAAAGAGTTTTTTTTTATGCCAGGGATCTAAATTATTTTGTACTTAATTCTGGAATAACTATAAGCAGTAGATAACTTTTATCATTATATGTTCTACTAGAACAAAAATATAGGTTACAGTAGGGCTGCACAATATATTGGCAATATTGTCATCAGTGTTCTTAATATTCACATTGCAAAGGACTATTTGAAGTGCAATAATTGTTGGCTAATATATTACAAGTGTTATGAACCTGCATTTTTCATGCTAATGTAATATTTAGCCAGTTAGACAGAGCTTTACGGCAGATGTTGACACCGAACACTCATGACATCACAAAATTCTAAAGGTTACCGAGTGATGGAGGCACAGATAAGAAAGAGAGGAATGAAGAAAATAGGCATATATCGCGACTGATAAAGTAATTGCAATATTAATACCACTTCATCGTGCACCAACTCGACCACCCAGGGTCTGTGGAGTATTTTACCTTTTAATACTTACAGTGCCTTGCGAAAGTATTCGGCCCCCTTGAACTTTTCAACCTTTTGCCACATTTCAGGCTTCAAACATAAAGATATAAAATTCTAATTTTTTGTGAAGAATCAACAACAAGTGGGACACAATCGTGAAGTGGAATGAAATTTATTGGATGTGTCAAACTTTTTTAACAAATAAAAAACTGAAAAGTGGGGTGTACAATATTATTCGGCCCCTGTACTTTCAGTGCAGCAAACTCACTCCAGAAGTTCAGTGAAGATCTCTGAATGATCCAATGTTGTCCCAAATGACTGATGATGATAACTAGAATCCACCTGTGTTTGATCCAGTCTCCGTATAAATGCACCTGCACTGTGATAGTCTCAGGGTTCTGTTCAAAGCGCAGAGAGCATCATGAAGACCAAGGAACACACCAGGCAGGTCCGAGATACTGTTGTGGAGAAGTTTATAGCCGGATTTGGATACAAAAAGATTTCCCAAGCTTTAAACATCCCAAGGAGCACTGCGCAAGCAATCATATTAAAATGGAAGGAGTATCAGACCACTGCAAATCTACCAACACCTGCCCTTCCCTCTAAACTTTCATCTCGAACAAGGAGAAGAATGATCAGAGATGCAGCCAATAGGCCCATGATCACTCTAGATGAACTGCAGAGATCTACAGCTGAGTTGGGAGAGTCTGTCCATAGGACAACAATCAGTCGTACACTGCTCAAATCTGGCCTTTATGGAAGAATGGCAAGAAGAAAGCCATTTCTCAAAGATATCCATAAAAAGTCTCGTTTAAAGTTTGTCACAAGCCACCTGGGAGACACACCAAACATGTGGAAGAAGGTGCACTGGTCAGATGAAACCAAAATTGAACTGTTGGCCACAATGCAAAACGATATGTTGGGCGTAAAAGCAACACAGCTCATCACCCTGAACACACCATCCCCACTGTCAAACATGGTGGTGGCAGCATAATGGTTTGGGCCTGCTTTTCGTCAGGAGGGACAGGGAAGATGGTCAAAATTGATGGGAAGATGGATGGGGCCAAATACAGGACCATTCTGGAAGACAACCTGTTGGAGTCTGCAAGAGACCTGGGCAAGAGACCTGAGACTGGGACGGAGATTTATCTTCCAACAAGACAATGATCCAAAACATAAAGCCAAATCTACAATGGAATGGTTCACAAATAAACGTATCCAGGTGTTGGAATGGCCAAGTCAAAGTCCAGACCTGAATCCAATCGAGAATCTGTGGAAAGAGCTGAAGACTGCTGTTCACGAACGCTCTCCATCCAACCTCACTGAGCTCAAGCTGTTTTGCAAGGAAGAATGGGCAAGAATTTCAGTCTCTCGATGTGCAAAACTGATAGAGACATACCCCAAGCGACCTGCAGCTGTAATTGCAGCAAAGTTTGGCGCTACAAAGTATTAACGCAAGGGCGCCGAATAATATTGCACGCCCCACTTTTCAGTTTTTTATTTGTTAAAAAAGTTTGACACATCCAATAAATTTCATTCCACTTCACGATTCACGATGTTGATTCTTCACAAAAAAGTAGAATTTTGTATCTTTATGTTTGAAGCCTGAAATGTGGCAAAAGGTTGAAAAGTTCAAGGGGGCCGAGTACTTTCGCAAGGCACTGTAATTTTTAATGCTTAGCTTAAAGACACTATGTTACACAGCTGCATTCTTATGACTGCTTTCATAGTCATTGCTCGACAGCTGCAGAGTTGAAAAACACAGTTTGGATGGAAAATGTTGCGTGATATTAAATCTGCATAAAACAATGTATGATTTATTTTGTGCACCCAGTACACTATGTGTCATCTGTGTCAGTTGCTGAGAACAGGTTAGAAATAGTTTCTCAGCCACAGCATCCTTATCAGGAATGTAAAACTCCCTCTGCAGAAAGGGAATAAATCACACAGTGGTTTCAGGGAGATGCTGGTTTAGTGACTGACACACAGAGACAGGAATTTTGGGGGGTGATCAGATAGCATGAAACAGATGTGTTGAGACTTTGAGCTCAGACCTCACTGGGCATCTGAGATGCTTCATTGCCTGCTGTAAGTGTGATCTTCAAAAATATCTTTGTTGTTTGAGAATAAATTCTGTTTGATTGCATTAACTGACTCTGATTCCGTTTTTCCCTCCAATCAACGAACTCTGCAAGGTTTACTTGAGGAAAGTGGTGACCTCAACTGGATGCACGCCAGGATCCTGTTTGTGGACTTCAGCTCAGGCTTCAACACCAGACATCCTCCATCAAAAGCTCAGCCAGCTCACATTCATGGCCTCCTCCTATCAGTGGATTACCAGCTTCCTGACTGACCAGCAGCAGCAGGTGAGAATGGGAAGCATCGTCTCCTGCACAAGAGCAATCAGCACCAGTGCCCTCCAGGGATGTGTTCTTTCCACTCTTCTCTTCTCTCTGTATACAAATGACTGAACCTCTGCAGACCCGTCTGTGAAACTACTGAAGTTTGCAGATGACACCAGTGTCATTGGTCTAATTCAGGACAGTGACAAGTCTGCATTCAGACAGGAGGGGGATTGGATAGTATACTGGTGCAATTAGAACCACCTGGAGCTTAACCCGCTCAAGACACTGGAAATAAATGTGCACTTCCGGAGAACATCCCCAGCAACTCTTTCCACTCACCATTCCCCTCAACTTCCTGCATCAACACAAGTACAACCTTCCACAGAAATGTACAATCTTACTGTTGTACATTGATTTTGTCAAATGATAAAATTAAATTCAGTTTCAATTCAGTTTATTTATATAGCGCCAATTCACAACACATCTCAAGGTGACATGGCACTTCACAAAAGTCAGGTACATAAATTCCAATTAATCATAACTATTGAACAGTGCAGTCAGATTCAGTTATTTTTTTCAAATTGGATAAAAAGTTTTTCTATCTAAGGAAACCCAGCAGATTGCATCAAGTCAGAGATTCGTAGCAGTCACTCCTCCTGGATGAGCATGTAGCGACTTTGAAGCAATCCCTCATACTGAGCATGCATGTAGCGACAGCAGAGAGGAAAAACTCCCTTTTAACAGGAAGAAACCTCCAGCAGAACAAGGCTCAGTGTGAGCGGCCAACTGTCCTGTGTTCGTCCATCACTGTGTGGTTTGGCCACACAGTGATCTAGGGTCAGGAAAAGGGCAGTTAACATCCCTGCAGACACCACACATCCTGGATACAAACTGTTTACACTTTGGGTCGGCTCTACAAAGTCATATTTGTAAAAACCAGCTGCCTCACAGACAGTTTCTTCCCCCAGCCTCTCTCTGATGAGTACTCATGAGTGGCCAAATCAATACCATGCATATTTGCATTTATTTATGGGGAGACTGTGCCGATGGTGGCAGGGGTTCGTCTTGTAACCGATGGGTTGCTGGTTCGAGTTGTACCACTATGTCTGTCTCAGTCGTTGTGTCTTTGGGCAAGACACTTCACCTTTACCGCCTTACCTACTGATGGTGGTCAGAGGGGTTGGTGGCACCTGTATATGGCAGCCTTACCTCTGTCAGTTTGCCCCAGGGTAGCTGTGGCTACAATGTAGCTTGTAGCTTTCCACTGTCAGTGTGTGAATGGGTGGATGACTGAATGTAGTGTGAAGTGCTTTGGGGTCTCTGGGGACTTGATAAAGCGCTATACAGTACAGGCCATTTACCATTTATGCAACCATTTTTTTTTTAGCAATATATTTATATTTTGTATTTACCTTTATATTTCTGAACAAACGTCCTCATTGAGAGGAAGTGGAACTGAAGCTATATTCTTTGTTTGTGTGGATAAATAAAGCTGATGAAAAAATGAATTCATTTATATATTTTTACTATTTACTATTTATTAAATAGCATCCCTAGCCCCTTTCAAATAACCCTACTGTTGTACATTAATTTTGTCAAATGATAAAATCTGAAAAAATGCTGGCTGCAGTATAATGAAACCAAACTTTTTCAGAAAATCAAAAAATTTCAAAAATAAAACCCCTTGGAAACAAAGTTTTAAAACCCGGGGACACTTTGCAAGTTTAGGCAACCCAAAAACTGTTTAAATTTAATTTAGTTTTTTATATAGCGCCAATTCACAACACATGTCGTCTCAAGGCACTTCACAAAATCGGTACTACATTCCAAATTTCAAATCAATTTGTCAATCATCGATTTTAATCGGTGCATACTTCCCAAATTAATCTCTATCAAAAAAGTGCAGTTGGGTTTCAGTTTATTATTCACATTGTTTAAAAGTTTTTATCTAAGGAAACGCGGGAATGCATCCCGTCAGTGACTTGCAGCTTCCTCCTCCTGGTGACATGTAGAACAGTGGACATCACTGGCGTTACTTTTGCAGCAATCCCTCATACTGGGCATGCATGTAGCGACAGTGGAGAGGAAAAAACCCCTTTTTAACAGGAAGAAAAACCCCAGCAGAACCGAAACCAGGCTCAGTGTGAGCGGCCATCTGCACAACCGACTGGGGTTAGAGAGAAAAACTGAGACACAAAGAGAACAAAGAAGCACTGATCTAGGAGTACTTTTTTAGGGAAGGAAAAGGTAAATGTTAATGGATGTAGCTCCTTTAGTCGTTTCACCTAGAAAAAAAAGAAAACTCTGAGCCGTTTTCAATTTAGAGTCTGAAGAGAGCACATAGGGTTTTTAGTTACAGTAAAAGCTCAGTCAGAAACTATGTCTTGGAGAAAAGACGGGTTAAACACTGAAAGACAGGGCCAAGTGTATCATCGGTTAGAAGGGGGGACATTAATTTGTTTCCCAGCAAAAGGGTTTGGACGATGCCCCCTCCAGGAAAGGTGTTACAGGTAGACACAGAGTCGGGCCAGGTGTAGCTTCTAGAAGAGAAAAGAGAGAGAACATAAAGTTAAAAGTTGAAAAAAAACAGCAAAAAATGCAACATTGGGAGAGTAGTATGAGAATGTAGCGAAGAGAATAAAAAGTGGTCCATTTTTTTTCCTCCAGCGGCCCTTAAGCCTATAGCAGCATAACTACGGGAGTTTAGCTCAGGAAAAACCATAAGCCACTCTAACTATAAGCTCAATTTAAAAACTGTTTAAACATACACTCACCGGGCACTTTATTAGGCAACCTTGCTAGTCCCGGGGGTTTGGGACACCCTTTTGTCTTCAGAACTGCCTTAATTTTCATGGCATAGATTCAAAAAGGGGGTTTTAACTGGAAACATTCCTCAGAGTTTTTTGGGTCCATATTGCCAGAAAAAACATCACACAGGGATCTGTGTGCATGGGTGTGCGGATTTGGGCAGCTGCCCCCACATTTCCCCAAAAGGTTTCTCTATTGGATTGAGACTGGGGACTGTGGAGGCCATTTGGACAGTCCCAAATCATTGACATGTTCAAGAAAAAACCCGTCTGAGATGATTTGTGCTTTTAGACATGGCGCGTTTCCTGCTGGAATAACCAAAACCCGAAGATGGGTACACTGTGGTCCTAAAAGGGGGGGACATGGTCAGCAACAATACTCAGGTGGGGTGTGGCGTTTTACACAATGCCACTTGGTAAAATAAGGGCCCAAGTGTCCCAAGAAAAATCCCCCACACCATTACACCAAACCCCCACCAGCCAACCGTTGATTTCAACAGGATGGTCCAAAGCTTTTATGTTTTACGCCAAAATTTTGACCCTATCATCTTTAATTTTTCCAGCAGAAAACAAGACTCATCAGACCCGGCAACGTTTTTCCAAATTTTTATTTTCCAATTTTTGGGGAGCCTGTGTGAATTTTAGTCTCCCCGGGGGTTTCCCGTTCTTAGTGACAAGTGGCACCCCGGGGGGGGTCTTCTGCTGCTGTACCCATCCGCCTCAAGGTTCGAAGTATTGTGTGTTCACAGATGCTCTTTCCATGCTTTGGGTTTTAAAAGGTGGTTTTTGAGTTTCTGTTGCCTTTTTATCAGCTCGAACCAGTCTGGCCATTCTCCTCCCGACCTTGGTCACTGGATATTTTCTCTTTTTTTAGACCATTCTCTGAAAACCCCAGAGATGGTAATGCGTGAAAAAAACCCCGTAGATCAATAGTTTTTTGGGAAAAACTCAGAC
>JAHHUM010000273.1:0-10025 GCA_036173005.1 Crenichthys baileyi
CATAAAATCTTTAAAAAAATGAAAGTACAACAAAAGCTTCTATTATTAAAGGTTCCTTTTTCTAGCTACAGTGAGCAGTATATCATGGACCAACATAATCACTCCTGATGCCAGCTATGATGTTTTTTTTTTTTTTTTTGGAAAATTTATAATTTCCCCGTTCAACAAAAAGTTTTAAATTTCTAAAATTGATGGCAAGAACTAAATAATTTCCCTAATTTCCTCCCAAATTCCCTGCAAAGGGGAGTCAATTGTGTGCCTTTTTCATTTTGGGGGGGGTTTTCCTTGGGAATTTTAAAAAAAACAAACAAAAGAAAGCGCAATTTCACCAAGGGGTTAAAATAAACCTGAAAGGCAAAAACAGTTTTATTTATAATTTTATTTTTAAAATAAAAAAAGCCATCACAACTTTAAATGTATAACTTTTGCAAATGATGTTAGCCCCTTTTTTTTGGCCTTTTTCCCTTTCTTCTCAACAAACCAAGACACCAGAAAAATATGCTTCAGAATTATAGTATATTGTTTATTCTTTCTGAACAAGTATTAAAAATAGCAAATGCTATTCTCTAGATTTAGATTTAAAGTAATCTTTCATTTTACCAACATGTTTCGTTGAAGCATTACTAATATTTGGAAGAGAGCCAGTTGAGTCAACTACACTTTTTCTTTGTTTTACATTGTTTTATTTGTCATGCCCTTTTTCTTCACTGTTCTCTGGGAGAGATTTCTTTGGATCTCATATGCTTCCACTCTACCAAAAATCTCCACGCAGTTTTGGTGTACAGTGGGCCATCACGCTGGGGTCTTGTAATTGTAATTTAATTTTAGCCACTGAGGGCCATTGCCTCAGCTAATCCCAGTGTACAGAAGCATCATTAGTGTTTGGCAGAAAGACGGGAGCAGGATCACTGTAAGCCATAACCACAAGAGTGAGGAGAAAGTGGAAACACATGGAAATTGGGACAGACTGCAAATGAGGCCAGCTGAAAACAGGAGTGCCTGCTGATGTAATTTATGGGGTGTTCAGGGTTTGAGGTAACTGGCAACAAAGGAAAGGAAGCTCCACAGAGATACTAGCTCTAGAAGGTCCTCAAGCTCACTCTATTCCTTGAGGAAACATATAACAATGGAGAAAAAAATCACTGCAATTTAAGGTAGTTTCAGACTGTGTTCAATTTAGGATCCCAAAGGTACAGTGAAACAGCAGAATGTACAATGACGCCTCTGGATTCAAGTTAATTAAGATAAGTGGTAGGTTGATAGATTAGTAGTAGAAAATTCTTCAAGTATTAGATTTAATGAGGGGGCGGGTGTTTGAAAAAGGCTTTTATAAAATTAAATTGGGCAATTTCAGTTGGAATGAGCAGTGTGTTTTTGATCGGTGTAATAAATTTATGGAATATTCCTCTCAGGGCCTGATCTTGAAATGTTTTCCATCCACAAAAACATTTGCAAACTGGATTGCATGTGCAAAGCTGATCTATAAACCAGGTGCAAATCAGACATCGAAGTGTGTAAAATCAGCAGAACAGTGGATGCAAGCTTTTTAGCGTGTTTGTTTTCTTAAATATGCAAAACATATGATACTGACACAAATGCACACATTTATGGCAAGAGGATATGCAAATGTTATTTTTTTACCACCCTCAATGCGATTAATCAAACCTGAAACGGACTGTTTTTGCAGCCATATTTAGAACTTTTGAAAGACGTGCAAACTGGGATGCAAAAATGTTGTGCCATGTTAGTTAGATATATACACTTACCAGCTACTTTCTTAGGTTCACCTGTCCAGCTGCTCGTTAACGCAAATTTCTAATAATCCAATCACATGGCATCAATTCAATGCATTTAGGCATATAGACATGGTCAAGACGATCTGCTGAAGTTCAAACCGAGCATCAGAATGGGGAAGAAAGGTGATTTAAGTGACTTTGAACGTGGCATTGTTGTTGGTGCCAGACGGGCTGGTCTGAGTATTTCAGAAACTGCAGATCTACTGGGATTTTCAAGCACTACCATCTCTAGGGTTTACGGAGAAGGGTCCAAAAAAGAGAAAATATCCAGTAAGCGGCAGTTCTGTGGGCGCAAATGCCTTGTTGATACCAGAAGTCAGAGGAGAATGGCCAGACTGGTTTGAGCTGATACAAAGGCAACAGGAACTCAAATAACCACTCGTTAGAACCAAGGCATGCAGTAGAGCATCTCTAAATGCACAACACGTTGAACCTTGAGGCGGATGGGCTACAGCAGCAGAAGACCACACCGGGTGCCACTCCAGTCAGCTAAGAACAGGTAACTGAGGCTACAATTCACATAGGCTCACCTAAATTGGACAATAGAAGATTGGAAAAACGTTGCCTGGTCTGATGAGTCTCGATTTCTGCTGCCACATTCGGATGGTAGGGTCAGAATTTGGCGTCAACAACATAAAAGCATGGATCCACCCTGCCTTGTATCAACGGTTCAGGCTGGTGGTGGTGATGTAATGGTGTGGGGGATATTTTCTTGCCACACTTTGGGCCCCATAGTACCAACTGAACATCGTGTCAACGCCATAGCCTACCTGAGTATTGTTGCTGACCATGTCCATCCCTTTATGTATGGGGTGCCAAATGTAAAAATTCAGCAAAAAAAAATTAACTGGCAATTAACTGGTTTCTGGTGGCTGTTAATGTTCAGTGTTTTACCTTCAGGTCGGTGCTACCTCTGCTAAAACCAGCCGCCAGAGAAACAGTTTCTTACCACAGGCTGTTTCTCTGGTGAACACTTGACAGTCAGAGTTTATGAACAACACCATGCATACTTGGACTGATCTCACGTTATATGCCATTGCAAATTCAATGGTGTATATCCACTCACCGGCCACTTTATTAGGTACACGTTGCTAGTACCGGGTTGGACCCCCTTTTGCCTTCAGAACTGCCTTAATCCTTCGTGGCATAGATTTAACAAGGTACTGCAAACATTCCTCAGAGAGTTTCTGTCCATATTGACATGACAGCATCACACAGATGCTGCAGATTTGTCGGCTGCACATCCATGATGCGAATCTCCTGTTACACCACATCCTAAAGGTGCTCTATTGGATTGAGATCTGGTGACTGTGGAGACTTTTTGAGTACAGTGAACTCATTGTCATGTTCAAGAAAGCAGTCTGAGATGTTTCATGCTTTATGACATGGCTTGTTATCCTGCTGGAAGTAATCATCAGAAGATGGGTACACTGTGTCATAAATATGGGGTGCCAAATGTAAAAATTCAGCAAAAAAAAAATCACTGGCACATTTCTGTTATTTAGCGCGTTTTCTTTACATTTAGTGAATTTTTCTCACATTTATTGGGAAATGGTAAATGTAAATCTTAAACCTATATCTAACTCTTAAATCTATATCTAAATATATATCTTAAATCTAAATGTTAAATCTAAATCTTAAATCTAAATATATATCTTAAATCTAAATGTTAATTCTAAATCTGAATATATATATCTTAAATCTAGATGTTAAATCTAAATCTTAAATCTTAAATCTAAATCTAAATCTAAATCTTAAATCTAAATGTATACTGTATGTATAGCACAATCAAAAATTAACCCAAGATGATTATGTTATGTGGAAATGACCTTATTCCCTGTGGTGTAAACAGAATTTCTGACATCTTGGGGGAAAACAAGAGGCCTAGATGTCAGGAGGGGCCACACCATTGCATCTTTCAGTCCTACGTACCAACACTGAATACAATAAAATAAAAATGTCACTACCTGTGCTTGGCTTGCTATTTATTATAGCAGTTCCCTGCTTTGTGAAATAATTTCTTTCATTTTGCGAACACCAGAATCACACCCATCTAGCTGTCTTGGTTGTAGAGTGTCTGTTGATGAAAATGGAGAAAAAAAAGTAGAAGCAAAGCACCAACGCATCCTCCTGTGATGTACGGTCCTGCAACAGAAACCCAGTTTAAATATCAAACGTAGCAGCAACCCTGCTTCTTACTTTTATAAAGTAAGGGATGAATTTCAGGGAAGCTCTCTGAAAGTTCCCCACACATCTGCGAACAAAACATGAGCTTCAGTCTTTAGCTGTTGACTGCAGAAACATTATGGGGCTAAATAAGCTGCTTTTCTTAAACAAATGTTATTCTATAATAATACTTTATTATATTACAGCGCAGAATTTAATCTGGACACATTGCAATTACAGACTGTTGTAGGTGGGGTGGAAGGGTGGGGGGGCCTCTAGGTTGTATAAATATCATAGTTTAACTGTAGCTTTTAGTATTTTCATGTTTTTGCTGTTGTTTTGTAGCACTTTGAGAAACATATGAATGCTATTTATTATTATAAATATTATTATTATTAATATATATTTATTATTATTATTATTACCTTTTTGAAGATCAGGCCCTTAGTGTTATGATCCTTATGTGTTAGGTTTTGGTTTTTATTTGTGCATGTGTTCTCATCGTCTCCCTGTTGTTTATTATTTTCCATAAAGTCTTGCCAGATTCTGTTCATTTCTCAGTGTTCATTATACTCTGTAAGGTGCTAGTTATTCCCTTGTGCTTTGTTTCTCAGAATATTCCTGTGTCCTGTTCCTGTGTATTCTAGTCTATTGTCTAGTCTATTATTAGTCTCCCTCCTTCAGTCTCCCTGCTTACCTTTTGTTTCAGCTGCTTTTCATCATCCCCTGATTAATACACCAGCTTCCAATGTAATTTCCCACACTTCCTTCAGTATTTTCAGTTCACTGTTGTTCGCCGTTCTCCACTGGATCCTCCGTTCTACTTCCATTTACTCCAGTGCTCTGTTAAACCTGCCTGTTTTCCACCTGTGCTCGTTGTCTTGTTGTCCTTATGTCACACCATTTGTAAGTTTGTTTCGTTATTAAATCCTTCTATTTGCCATACTGCCAAGTTCCTGTGGACCGGTACAAATCTCACCTCATATGGCATGTAGCTTTTCTTTAGTGATCTTCAATTGTACATTCTTATGGTACTCAGAAGTTGGATTTTCTGATTACAACCAACAAGAAAATCCCGAAGTCAAAATTCCGAGAAGTAAAGTCAGAGCTCACCGAAAATCAGGTTTAGTATCTAAAATGACTGCCATGCCTATAGAATGATGTGAAAGTTATTTGTAATAACTGTTTATTAGTCCTTTTGATAGATTATATCATATTAATTCTTTGACACAAATAGTTCTCTAAAACCTCTACAGCTTCACGTGGCTCACTTTGTCCTCCTACTTAGAACAATTTATCCCTGAGGTGGGACGTCCCACCTTATCACGAGTGACAAGATCGCTTTGTTTGCTGAGAAGTCATATTTTATTCACTGTTCATCATAGATGTGTTCTTTTCATTTCCACTGGTTGAAGACATCCTTACATACTGGCTGATGTTTTTGTTCTGGAGTTTTCTTTGACAATTTTTTCTTTGCCTATAGAATAGCATATGTAAAAATTTGCTCAATTTACCCCACTCACTCCCCTACTCACCTTCCCTCAAAGATCCTACCACATACTCCCGTATTGACGCTCCAGTATTTACACTGTTCAGAAAAGGCAAAGAAACATACATAATGCTGTATATAGATATTTCACAATTCTGTGGTGCAAAAGCCCAAATGATGCTCTTGCTGAACTCCCACGGTGGATCCAATTTTACAGCAGAATTTGGTTGTGCCACTGAAAGAAAAGGAGTAATGAAAACACTTCACAAGCACACGTCACACAAGGGTATTACGTGTTGAACTCTCGTGGGAAGGGAGGTAGTTCCACCTCAGGGAGCTGTGAAGGCCACTGCTCTGCAGAGTTGACTGAAGCAGTGCAGCAGAGGCCAGCAGCATACAGATTATCAGGCTTTTCTATGGGTTTCAGCTTTTAAGGCTGTGTGAAGGCTGCTGTGTACTGTATGTACTTTTGGGGTAAGGGCAAAGGTTGGAACATGCTACTGCAGGGCTACAGGAACAGATGGCGTTTTCAGCGGTGAGGGGACCTATGTGCAGAGAAGAAAATGAACTGAAAGCAGTAGAGTGGGTTGTGAGGCACTGGAGACAGCAAGGAGACTGATAAGCAGAGTTATCTAAATCAGTACACAACTCAATTTCGGTTTGGAACTTTCTATTTGGAAGAAAGAATTGTTGTGTTGATGTATACTGTACTGCTGCAGCCAGAGATAAGTTAAATCAAAATTTACAACATGATGTATGTTACAAAATCATATCTCCAGTTGGATTTCATATGACCTGTTGTTGATACACAGCTACTTAAAAACACACACACTGCCTGTCCAAAAACAACAGTCACCACCTTGATTTAGCAAAGCAAATATGTAAGAGACTCCCAATAGATAATTTATGTCTGGATGATTATGTTTCAGATGGCAACAATTTATATAATCCTAAGTGATGAAGTGAATAGTTACTTATTTCTTAATCAAACATTCTGGGGTTGTTGAAAAGATTAACATATTTGACATTATCAGGGTCAAGCAAAAAACATAAAACCTCTAAAGAAAATGTAGGAAGTACTACTATTCAGTTAAGAACTTTCCAATCTGGAGGGATGGTGAGGAACTATTGTCTTTGCAGGTGAAATTTGGTCAGAAAGAAAACTTTAATGAACATGATCGGCAATCAAAGGTTTGGTGAAATAAAATCAAGATAAAGCAACAGCAGAACTCACAACTAAGTTCAGTAGTGAAAATAGGAGCATTTCCATATACTGAATGACCAGATTATTAAATCAGTGAATTTCTTTTTGCCAGATGGCATGGGCTTCTACCAAGATGACAATGCCTGGATTCACTGGGCTCAAATTGCGCAAGAGTGGTCCAAGAGGCATGAGATTATTTTCAAACATGGATTTACTGGAAAACAGTCCAGACCTTAACGCCATGTTTTGGAGGTGCTCCAGAAGAATTTGCACTCTGGGTAAACATTTTACTATCCATCTACAAACATTTCAAAATGGTTTGGTGGAATTTTCAATCTTTTGTAACTAATTTGGCACTACTCTTAGGGTCATTGTTTATTTGGAAGAACTATTTGTGCCCAAGTACCTGATGATTTTGAGATGTTGCTTTAAAACTATGAAGTGCACCATTCCTCTCAGCAAAAAACAAAAAAACAAAAACACCCACATAAAAAGATGCTGCCACCCCTGTACTTCACAGTTGGCATGGTGTTCTTAGACTAGTAAGCTTTCCCCCCTTTTCCTCCAAATAGCAACTGAAAAACGTATGTCACAATCTGAGTAGGCTTTTATGGAATGATTAATCCAATCAGGTTAGCTGATTTCTAACCTAACTGGTTTGTTTTTGGACTGGGGGAGGAAACTCCTGGAAAAGACCGACACATGGACAGGGAGAAATTCCAAACAAGGGTCAAAGCTTGGATTTTTATCCACTTCCTTCTAACTTCCGGCAGCATATTACTCCATCTTTTTCTACAATAATACAGCATTTGAAGAAAATGTAACTCTTGAGTCAATGAGCATTTATAGCTTTAAGCCTGAACAAATCATGATTAAAGTACTATAAAGTGGGAAAACTCGTGTTTGTGTGAAGTAGTTACAGAACTGTGGTAAACAACATTTGAGATTAGGTTTTGGCATGTCCAATCAGTGAGGGAGTGGGCACCCCCACTTATGTGCACTGTCTAAGCATTACAAAAAACACTGTCTGAGAATCAGGAGCTCGACCATAGGTCTGGAGAAGGACATTCTGCAGGGGGTACAATCAAACGAGGGGTTAGTGGTCACTCTCTTTAGCACAAAATTCTTTCATTGCTTTGGAGTCCTGTAGTCATCCTGGCTTGTGTATTAAAGTGCCCTGAAAGCAGATGCTATTAGTCACGTCACTGGCTTTCTCACAAGCAAGTGGGCTTTTTTTATTGCCCTCCATAACTTGTTCAAAGCTATTTCCTTATTTCTGAGATCTTCTCTTGCACATCTCATCTATACTAAATATGTCAGCAGTACCTTTTCACAAATATCCTATCATATATAATATGTTTGGGCCATGGTGTGCCAAAACACTCTCTAACCGCATCAGGATACATAAATCCTTCCATCCTAATATGAACAGGCTATCGTCCTCGTCCTGTCATGATGTCGGCATGAGGCCATCGTGGTCGTCATTACACTCCCCCATACCTCACCTAGAACATGCTGATATGATAATAATGCACAATGAGCTAACTACAATAGCTCAAAACCCTGAGGTAACTCTCCCACTATAATGGGTAGATGGGAGCCAATCAATAGAATACCACAGAAGACCTACACAAGTAAACCACCCCTATTGTGGTAGATTTTCTTACATGCTTTAACAGAATCATCATCCAATGAGAAAGCACCTTCATGAGTTTGTTTATTTGTGTAATTCAGAAGGAGTTAAGCATCATCAATATGAAAGGCTGATGGGAAGAAAGAAAACAAAGAAGACATAATTTTGAAAGTAAACTTAATTTGTTAGGGCACAAGTATAACTGCTTTTTATAACGGAGAGTTTATCAGGTACCATTCTGGGGCCAACTTGTAGTTCTTCAATAAAAGCTCTGTAAAGGGTTCAGCTGTCTTTATTTTGTACATTTTTGATGCTGTACACTTTAGTTTCAAGAGTTTATTAAAGTAGAAAATGAGCTTTTGAGTTATGCAGTTTAAACAAAAATTCAACATGGAAGATTCACCATCACCTCCAGCTTCGTCTAATTACTCCTCCATGCGGCTCTGCTCCACCAATCAGCTGCAGTCTGCATTTCTCCCCGGCCAATCATCCTTCAAGGCTCCGTTTTAAAATATCTTCATCCATGGAACCCTCCGTTCTGCAGTTGAACTTTGACCCTCCTCCACCCCATCTCCACCATTTGGCTTCCAAACTCTTTCCAAATCTCCTCAGGCCTCCACTCCACCACCAGGATCGGATCCCAGGGGGGAAGACATCTTTAAATCTAACACTAAGATGTTCCTTCAAGCACATGTCATTCACGTCTTCCACTGGGGTCCGAGTGCCAAAGAAATAAACATTCACTAATAAACTTTTCTAATTGCATCCCTGTCTTCTCTTTGTAAGGCTTTCCAGGTTGAAATGTTCTTTCTTTTGAAAACAGCTCTACATTTGTGTATAGCAGACTTCCTATTTTGATGTTCCTGAGTTTTCCCCAAAGTCTCCTCTGATGACTTATGTTGTAAATGTGTGCTATGTAAACTAATGTGAATTAAAAAAATGTGCTGTCTGTTACTCCTTTGTTTAGATTTAGAAGCATTATTCAGGTCTTCATTTTCTTAAAAGAAAACCTACAAAATGTAGACAAATGAACTTGTACAAACATTTTTTATCCCTTTAATCAAAATTTTGGGAGCTACTACCTTAGTTTGTTTTGTCATACAGCTGTTTGTAATAAATGTACTGTCATATTCTGGCAGAATTGGTGATTTCTTTTTGACCATTATTCACATGAAATATGAATAATAATGCAAAAACGTTTGTGTCACAATTAATGTTTGGATGAAGCCATTTATTGTCAGACAATGGTGTCTGTTCTTTTTTAAATCATTATGTGAAACGAAATTACCCACATGATCAAAAGCTTATATTACCTGGGACTGGTGGTTGTTAATATGGGCCATATTGACAGTTGCCCAGGACGGCAGGAGTGGGGAAAGGTGAACAAACAACAGATAAAATAATTTAGTGAGAATATAGGGAGAATAGAGAGACTATTTTGTTGTGTGTGACGTGTTGTTACTTGTGTACATGTGTTTTACATGATCGCATTGCATTTTATCTCACCCTGGGATTTAGATGACTTCCTTGATTTTTGTTCGTTGGGAGGCAGTAGAAGGAGGGGTTCACCCAGAGCACCATTCATGCAAGAACCATTACTATAACCTGGAAGCTGTGGCCTGATTACATACTTACAAATGGATCAATAGGAGTTTAAGCAACCTTTCTCACCTGCGATCTGTTTGCTTGTCATTAATGTGTTTGTTTCAAAATCAGTTTCTGGATCCATGATAGACC